>QLYP01000161.1:1762-20232 GCA_016647725.1 Nasonia giraulti | reverse complement strand
TATATATATATATATATATATATATATATATATATATATATATATATATATATATATATATATATATATATATGTATATGGCAATGAAAAAGATCATCGAATACTTTGATTTTATTAATACACATTTTTTAATTGCACCTCCGGACAGTGAGTGCCTACAGTTGAGCAATGGCTAATTTTCGTTAATTTTCCCCGTGTTAAATTCCCATGAGAGAATTTAAAGTGCCCGGTAAACAATAGGTATTTCAAAATCGCGAGAACCCAAGGTTTTTCAAGTTCTGGGTGGCCTAAAGAAGCCAAGAAAGTTGGTCTAGTAGCTGTGCCCACAAATTTCAATTTTGTTCACTCAGACCCCCTGAAGTCTTCGGTTTTCTGTGGATTTGCACATATGCGTACAGATACAAACAGTTCGAATTTTAAGAGTGAACAAATGTAAAGTACTGTAATAACATTAATAACTTCAAGTTAAATAAAGATCAATATCCTTTATATTAAACTCTAAAAGCATTATTTATAATAAAATTCATGATTTTCCTAAAAATCTCTAAATTATCTCTAACCATCAATTTGGTTTTATTACAAATACTCGGTATTGTAATGTTGATCAGCAAATACCATCAATTAAGGGGCGCGGCAGCGCTGTGTCGGCGAGTAAATGTATATGAAGTATAAGACGCGTATGCGGCCCTTATATACTTTGAAATTGGGATGTCTAACCTTAACAGAAATTTTCCAAATACTGTTATCTCGCTATCTACTTGAGGAAACTATTTACTTGATCTTTCTTGAGGAAAAAGATTTATAAAATGTTTCAGTGACCATACCGTCACGTGAATTACGGTGTGTATACAATGCATTATTTGTGTTGGATTCAACCGGATGTCTACCAAAGACTCGGAAGAATCAGGATTTTTTAAGTTTAGCAGGTTGCTCTTCGCCAAAACAGCGAAAAAGCTTCTGCAGCTTAAATCCAACTCCGTAGGATATCGGAAGATACATACATTGTCCAACGTCCATATCAGGAGCCAGTACGAGTGTTGCAGCTGCGCACGAGCCTGCTTGGAGTCCCAAGACCTGGCACCTTTATTTTGATTTTACGTAGGTAAGGACCCCCTCTCTCTCTCTCTCACTCTCGGAAATCTTCAGGCGCGTCTGCACATAATTGAATTCAGTAGTAGCATTGCGTAAATGTTATCTTGTCGAGCGCTTCTCTCTCGGGCCTTATGGCATACTAGCGGCTCGCATGCTACGCCATATTAGTTATTCTTTAATCCCCCTCAGCATACGCATCTCACTTAACGCAAATAGACGATTTTATATAAGATAAGACGAGGAAGCCGTCGAACGGATCTGGTAATGTTCCCAAACTGGAACATAAGTATCTAAGTTTTAATATGATTTTACTAATTATCATGTACCCGAGAATCTCCCAAGCAGGACTGGTAGCGACCACACGTAGCCGGCAGCCAGAGAAGCCGGCCAGCCGTCGTAGCTGCTCATCTCCAAGGGCGCGGCTCCCGACCCGACCATCAGGCCGAGGGCCACGACATCGTGCCCAGGCTAAGGCAACCTAGTGCCTGCAGCCTTCACCAACGCCACGAGGAGGTGTTTGGTGGGCCGCCGACCAGACAACGGCGCTGATAAGGTGAAACTCAGAGCAACCAACCCGTCCAGCAGCGGCAGCGCGACGTTCATCGACAAACCCATGAGTCTGTCCTGTATCGGCGAATAGCCTATTTATCTCTCTCTCTCCGTTAATTTGGCGCATGGCGTACCACGTACAAAAAAGCACGAGCGAGTATAGTTTAGTGTAGGGCCAAGGGCAAAGCCCGATTGTCGCGCACAGTGTGCCGGCCGATCTCGAGAGTACATTACTTGTGGACGAACCATCAGCATCCACACACGAAGCGAGTTAAGCGGACATAACGCGGAGTCCGCAGGACTCAGAAGTGTCACAAGCGACTTGCCTGCAACGACCGTAAGTACAGCGGACACTCACACGTCCGCCAAGCGCAGTCTAGGACAGAATACCGCACTCAAATACGCGCCCGCTCAGACTAGCAGCGCGGGACATCCTCAATTCCACAGTCCGCGTGTAAATTTAGTAACAGAACAGGCTCTCGAGCAGAAGGCTATTTCTCGCGAATAAATAATTATTTATAAGACTAGCGCAGCCCGTCCTACTATCTAAAACGGTCTTTACACGGGAATATCGATATCTTTAGACAATAAAAGCTATAGAATGCACTACCTCGATCGCGTCATTGTCGACCGCATGTACCTGGACAGTAAACATAACTGATTGCCTGACTCCATTATCGGTCACCCAGGACCGCATTCATGGCCGATATTGACACGTGGATACAAAAATCTACTGCGCAAATTGTATTTCGACAGCTTCATCATCTACCGAAAGATCATTATTTACATTATTCACTTATATCTGGCTTTATCAACTTTGTAGACACACGCACACGCACACACGCATAGACACGACCACCTAGATGTTATAAATGCTTGGGTTTTGGCCATATCGCAAAAAAGTATACAGAGACGTACGACAGAAGTAAATGCTGTTTTAAGTGCAGAACAGAAGGACATGCAGCGCAAAGTTGCACGAACACGCTGAGTTGCATTCTCTGCCGGGAAAAGGATGGAGAATCAAAGAGTGATTATGCAGCTGGTAGCTATACATGCCCAGCGTATCGAGATGCATTAAAAGTACTGAAGAACCAACGAAAATGAAAATAATGCAGATAAATCTAAACCACTTTAAGACAGCACAGGACCTACTCAATCAATATGTCAGCGAGAAAGAGGTAGACGTAGCTATTGTGTGCGAACAATATAAGGATCTAGACGAACCATCGTAGGAAATGGACACTACGGGTAAAGCAGCACTCTGGGCATGTGGAAACGTTGCTTTCTGTGAAAAAATGAAGATCCGTGAAGAAGGATTTATACGGGCTAAGGTAACAGGTGTCACTGTTTACAGCTGCTACGCTTCACCTAACGTTTCAATCGAGCAGTTCGAACAACTGCTAGATCGGCTCATACAAGACGCAGTAGAGAGGAAACCGATACTGATTGCAGGCGACTTTAATGCGTGGGCTGTGGAGTGGAGCAGCATAAAAACTAACCACAGAAGACGAATAGTCCTGGAAGCATTGGCTCTCCTGGATTTGATCCTCGTTAACCAAGGATGCACCCACACATTTAGAAGAGGAGACGCAGGGTCTATTGTAGACCTGACGTTTGTTAGTAGCAGCCTTATTGACTCCGTTGATTTATGGACAGTAAGTGAACACTACACACATAGTGATCATCAGGCCATAATAATGAAGGTAGGAATACCAAAAAGGGGATCCAGCGCGAGTACAACGACAAATAGAGTTAGTTGGAAAACGAAGGATTATGATAAAGAGATGTACCTGTTAGCTCTAGAAGAAATGCAACTGTCTGGAACGGTGAACAGCAAGGCGGAGCAGGTGACGATAAACATCACCCGAGCATATGACGCTGCAACGCCACGAAAAGTAGCATACAGTAGACGACCACCAGTATACTGGTGGGACAAGAAGATTGCGAATGCACGTAGCAAGTGCCACTGAACCAGAAGACGAGAACAACGGGCGAGGAAGAAATACTATAAAACTGGTATAGGCCAGGAAAAAGGAGTCTTAAAAAGAAAATCCGCGAAAACGAACGACGGTACTTTAAGGAATTACAGGATAAGGTCAAACAAGACCCTTGAAGTCGACCATACAAAATAGTAATGAAGAAGATTAAAGGAAGCTACGTGCCCCCTCTAAAATGCCCGGAGCTATTACACCGGGTAGTGGCCACGCTGTTCCCTAGGCAACTGGAAGAGCCAAGTGTCATCAAAAGAGGTTTAAATGAAGAGGCTATCCCACCAATCACGATTGAGGAATTGTTAGCCGCCTGCAGAAGGGTAGGAAACAACGAGTTTCAAGGGCCCGATGGCATTCCAAATGTTGCGTTGAAGTATGCCATTCATGCTCATCCAGAGGTCTTGGTAGACTTGTACAATACATGTCTAGAAGAGGGAACATTCCCCACAAACTGGAAGAAACAGTGACTAGTGCTTCTTCCAAAAGGAAAGAAACCACCCGAGGAGTCCTCATCATACAGACCACTCTGCATGCTAGATACCCCAGGGAAGATTCTGGAACGCATTATCTGCGTCAGAATGGATCATTTTATAGAAGGAAAAGTTGGATTAGTGGAACACCAATACGGCTTCAAAAAGAAGCGTTCAACACTGGACACAGTTAGTCTAGTGATTGACACTGCACAAACAGCGATAGAGGGGAAAAGACGGAAGGGAGGAAAAAAAAGTATTGCGCCACATTAGATGTCAAAAATGCATTCAATTCGGCCAGATGGAGTAAAATACATGAAGCACTCCGGAAGCAGGATGTGTCCTTATATATACGAAAGATGATGTCCGACTACTTGAAGGACAGAATTCTATTATATGACACTGAAGACGGTACCAAGACATATAAAGTTACAAGAGGCGTCCTCCAAGGGTCAGTACTTGACCCACCGACGGGGTACTAAAGCTACAATTACCTAAAGGAGCAACAGTCGTAGGATTCGCTAACGACATAGCATAGTGGTAGTAGCGAAACATAAAGAAGAGTTGACAGACATAGCTGAAAAGTCAACCCGTATAATACACGAATGGCTAACAGAGACGGGACTGGAACTAGCCAGTCACAAAACGGAAGTTATCCTCATTTCCAGTAGGAAGAAGATGGAGGAAATCATACTGACGGTGGATGGACATGAGATCGTTTCTCAACCAACCATCAAATACTTGGGCATCACCATCGATGCAAGACTAAGTTTTAAACAGCATCTGGAAATAGTCAGTGATAAAGCACCAAAAGTTTGGGCTACTCTATCACGATTGATGCTAAATGTAGGAGAGCCATCTCAGAAGCGAAGGTTACTCTTAGCCAGTGTAACCACATCGATTATGCTATACGGAGCCCCGATACGGGCAGATGCGATGCGAGTGAAATCGTATGCACATTGCACGAAAGTTGTCTACCGTGTATAGGCGAAGTGCACTGAGAGTGGCGTCCGCTTACCGTACGGTATCGGACGATGCTGCCTGCATTATAGCAGATATGCCACCCATTGACCTCTTAGCGTTGGAAAGAAAGGACGTATTTGAAGTTAGGAGACGATCGAGTGACAAAAGCCAGAAGGAGATCTGGGATGCCGCAAGAAAGAAGACGATGCCTGAATGGCAAACAAGATAGGACGCTAGTGGCAAAGGACGATGGACTCATCACCTTATACCAAGGATAGAAAACTGGATTGGAAGAAGATATGGGAAAGTTAACTACTACCTCACGCAGTTTTGACCGGGCTCAGATGTTTCCGGGCGTACTTGCATCGGTTCAAACTAGACGATCATCCGAACTGCCCAGTATGTTCGAATGCAACAGAGGATGTTGAGCACGTCTTTTGCGAGTGCTCACGATATTATAAGGAGCAAGAGAAACTTGAGAGTTATCTTCAGATCAGAGTAACTCCTGAGTCGATTATGACGGCCATGCTGACCTCAGAGGATGGATATTGCGCAGTCAGCAACTATGCAGCAGACATTCTCAAGAAAATCAGGAAAGACGAAGAAGACAGAAGAAGGCTAAGAGGCTGAGTACGTACGTGTGTATGTGCGACGCAGAAAATGAAGCCTTTCGCCCCCCCCCCCCCTGCGAAGCATTGCTTGACGGTGGTACCGCGGGGTTCAGGGGCATGGAAGATGGAGCTAGGCACCTTTACTGAGGATCGATAAAGGCAAAGAAGGCGTTCCTTTTTACGGCTGGGCGTTTTTTCACCTGGTCGTAGAGGGGGTGGGTTTAGTCGATGGGAATCCGACACACGGCTGACATTGTCGATGGGGCTGTTTCGACGACCCCATAAACAAGGTTATGCTATGGTCTTTCTAAGATTTTCCCTAATATCTCTTTCTCCGAGAGAAAAAAAAACAAGCACACACGCACGCACACTTGAGCTTGAAGGATAGAAACATTAGGCAAAGTGTTGGATGTAACAACATAGAGAGCATGGAGATGATGAAAACCACATCTACAGAAGCAGGTAGAAGCCTTATGTCCCTCGTCCACAAGAATTATTGCCTAATGGTAGTACTACGGAGATCAATGGCACAGGAAATGTAACAAGACAAGCCTTTACTAAGGGCTAATAAAGGCAAACGAGGGCGTTTTGTGCTCTAGTTGGGTGTGGTAACTAGTCTTGAGAGTAAAAGATTTTAATCGGTGAGAAACGGACACATGGTGGACTAATGTCTAATGGGATGGCGCTGATTTGACGACTCTGTCTGCTAAGATTTGCTATGGTCTTTTTTGCACATTTTTGCACCAAGAAGTACGGCGCCCACTGCCTAACTCCATTATCGATCACCCTAGACCGCATTCATCGCCGATATTGACACGTGGAGACAAAAATCTACAGCGCGCAATATATATCGACAGCCTTGTCATCGAAGACCCTTGGCACCAAGACATCGAGCGTGAACGGCTACCGCGAAACAATATCTGCATGTATGCACAAAAAGTCACGAAATCCGTCATCAGTGACCCCGAATACTCAGAGAGTTTGTGCAGAGACAGTGCGACAGCTGTTCAAAAACATAACCTTAAATTCAAGCAGACAATGTAAACACATTTACTCTGCGCAACTTATAGAAATCTGTGGGAAAGCGATACCCAACTGTATTACACATAATAGCTTGTCCGGCCAACTTCACGGTCCTACCACTTTTAGGCTAGAAAGCCAACTTCACGGTCCTACCGCACTGGAGAAAAAAGTAGATACTGTTTTGAGCATTCGTGATATATAAACTCGTTTATTATTGCACGAAACGGTTTTTTAACAAATATTTTCATTGGAAACCATAGTTTAGCTTAGAAAATATACTGATAAGCCGAAAAAACTCACGAACAGTAACGATAAGCATTTTTTTCTGGATCATGAAAAATTCGAACACCAATATAGAAGTAAATAGTGTCACGGGCGCCGAAGCTTCGTCTGCTTCTCAAACTCGCCTTCGTGGCGCTACCGCCTAACTAACCCGCCTCCAAAAGGACATAAAAAATACCACTGTGTGCCGTCCGACTGGACAGGCTACGTCAGTTACAGTCGGTTGTCAGGAGGCTCGTCGTTTCATGTTTATTCATTACTAAAAATATTCATCATAACAACTTTGTACGTATAACTCTTGGCACTTACAAGGTCATCACATGCACTTTGCGTCTCATTGTAGCTCGTTCCTTCTACGCAGCGGCACCTTATACATATATCCCTACTGAAAAAAAAACAGATAACAATCAACTGATTATTAGCTTACAATCAGCTGATAATCTGCTGATAATCATGCCAAAACGTCAGCTGATTATCAGGGGATATCAGCTGAATATTTTTATTGAAGCTGATGGTTAAAAAAATGCATTTGTATGATATAAAATGTTAATGATACTCGGCTGATTATCAGGTGATGATCATCAAAAAATTTTTAACCTTCAGTATATTTTTTTGAAGTAGTTTAAAATTAATAGAATTTATAAAATTCACATAATGAGGGCCAATACGGTTTTACCATCCAGATGATAACACTAAAACACTGGCTGTGAGCTACAAAATTTTCATTTTTAATTTAAAACAACTTCGAAAAAATATACTAAAGGTTCAAAATTTGTTGCTGATTATCATTAACATTTTATGTCATACAAATGCATTTTTGTAACTATCAGCTTTAATAAAAATATTCAGCTGATATCACCTGATAATCAGCTGACGTTTTGGCATGATTATCAGCAGATTATCAGCTAATAATCAGCTAATAATCAGCTAATTGTCATCTGCTTTTTTTCAGTAGGGATGTGTACTCGACTTCCATTTAGGCATTAATCTTAAATTATTAAATTATATTTTCATTTAATATAATAAATTTGTTCAATGTCTATAAGACCTGTTGAAAACCGGATACAAATACGTGTCACAGGCGAGCGTACGAACAAATTATTTTTCTAATCATGCAATATATTGTTACAAGTAGGATCAATAAAGTTATGAACTTTTCTTTTGCACGCGTATAACGATTATTCACTCCTACGCGGAAAAAAAGTGAGCCTGGGGGTACACCGGCACTCGTGTGCAGAATCAGGAAAGCTGAATTATGCCGATACAGCGCATACGCGTGCCATTAGGGCATACAATCGTACCGAATGAGAACGGTCTAAGCGAAGCCGATGCAGCACAGACCCGGTGCTGTTTTGGCACCAGATCTTGTGCTGCCTCGTTCGCAGCGCACTCTCTCCGAAGCATGCGCGCGTATAGTGTCACAGAGGCATTTTTCCATTCGGTTCGGCGTGTAGCATCAGAGTTCTAGTTGTGGCTTATTATATTTGTTATAATTTTATTCAAAGGCGTATCAGTGATACACCTTGAAATAAAATTATAACAAATATAACACTTTTACCTCTCCGGACCCACCTTAATGGCGCTAAATTTGAAAATTCTCACCTTAAAATGTAGCTCGCGCGGAGCGTGCATAAATGCACCTAGTTAAAAAAAAGTAGAAAATCCGAAAGTAAAAGTAGTCATCCTATTGCAAAATCTCACGTGAGATCTTACATGAGATCTCACCTGAGATCTTACCTGAGATCTTATGACAAAATTCCATCTATAATTTTGGTCCGGAAGCTGCTAGTTCCTCTTATTTAATCAAAAACGAGTTTTTTAATATTGAGTGTTGCCTATAAGGATGTGTCTCCTTTCAGATGAGTTCAAACTAGCGTTTGTTATCTAATTATTTAAACCAAAAAATCAATGAAAAAACATTGATCTTTTATCTTTTCCGTATTCAATTAAAAATTTGTTGGCCATGCATAGCTTGAAAGTTTTTTTAATTATTTTATTTTTTGACTTATGATTTTCAATATTGTTGATTTTGGAATAGACTTTCATATACATTTTAACATGTATTCTTTTATTGCAACGAATTTTTTTTAATCCTTTCTTAAAAAAATGATGACCTTTGTTGTGAAGGTCATTTATTATGTGATTCTAATTGGTCGCTAGTTGGTTGCCTAGGCAACGAGATCAGAACCGCGATTTAAATTCATAACCCTCAAAACAGTCATAACTCATAACCCTGATAGGAATGTTTGAGGTATTTAAAATGAAATGTGGAAACCTTGATAACAGATAATATATGTAATATAACTAGCAAGAAATTTTAGTAAAAATTAATCATTACCAAGAGTGTGTAGTATTACAACATGTGTATTGAAAAGTGACACCCTAACCCTATTTGAAGTAGTAATAAAGTGTGTCAATATTATTAAGTTTTTTTTTTTGAAATATCAGTGAGAAGTTCAATTAAAAGAATAATAAGTTTGAAGATATAGTGTGTCTCTGTGCCCAAAGTCGCCCTCGGTGAGGTTTGAGAGGTGAATTTAAAGAAAAGTTGAGTATCCGAGTCAGTAAGTTTAAGTCTATCATTATACAATGCTCTTTGTATTGATTTCTATTACTTTTTTCACAGTTTTATTTTGGCTCTCATAAAAATTAGATTTTGCTCTCACTTGAAAACTATCATACCTAGACGGCTGACATTTTGCAACTTAATTTGTATTGGCATGTTGAAACAGTATATTAAGTTGAATTCATTCTAGCTGATATGAATTCGACTTTCATTTACAGAGCTACCTGCATTTTCTGATGCCAAAGCCATAGGGTTCAGGGTGAAAAGCCAAACCAAGACTGTTAAGTAAAAACTTATATGGCAGTCTGTTTCTAAATAATTGAACAAGTCTTAACGCAAAAGAACAGACATCCACCTTTAATATCATGGATTTACCATGATTATGAGAGATTTGGTAGTTGAGAGTAACTGGCTCGCATACTGATGAGATTGAAATACCTGTGCAAACCTCATCATTGGTGACTTTGAGTGTATCGATGACACTTTTTACACAGTAATTGTACTTAAATAATAAAAAGTCAGTCAGTACACAATGCTGTACATACTGTCATGTGCACCTTAAAAATCATGAATTTATAGGGTATATATATATATATATATATATATATATATATATATATATATATATGGGTATATATATATATATATATATATATATATATCAATTTATGAATATTTTCAAACAATGTCAATGCAGAGCAGGATCATTGGTGCGAAAAGTAAGGTTATATGAACAAATCATAGTGGAGAAAAAATTCTACCGAGATTTCTTCCAGAAATCATGTCTGATTTATCGGGGTTTTCATCTAGATTCTACTCTGAAAACCTCCTAGATTTGAAAAATCTCGGTAGCTTTCAGGTACTTTCTCAGGAATGCTGCTGGGTATAAGTCTGGAGATTGTAAATGTATTGCTATCTGCAAACATCACTAATATCTAATATATTAAATAAAACTCAAAAATCCTTGAGAAAATGATATTATAATGAAGCATAATATTATATCTGAAAAACAATTTGGTTTTGTCAAAGTAAGAGGAACAACAGATGCACTTGATTGTCTTGCAGATATCATATACAGGAGCTTAGATAAAAGTAAACCAATAACAATGTTTTTAGACCTAGTTAAAACTTTTGACACCGTTAAACACAGAATATTATTGGATAAGTAAGAAAGATATGAAATAAGAGGATGTGGCTTAAAACTTTTGAATAGCTATTTATCATATAGGAAACAATACGTTACGATTAATAACTATAAAAGTGACAACAAAGATATTTTCATAGGAGTTCAGACCGTACAAAGAGTAGTATAGTTCAGATTTATGACCACGAAGACTAGTACAGTTCAGATTTTCCACAAAGACTAGTACATTTCAGATCTTTTCCACATGAAAAAATCCAATTGTTTTGGAGATAAACAAATAGTTATTTTGGTTAAAATTAATAAAATTGCAATACTTTCAAAGTTGCCAAAAAATTTTTGAAAAATTTAGAAATTAAAAAAAATTATATAAAAACTTTAATCAGGAAAAAAATTAATATTAAATCTTATAATAACTTTTTAAATTTCGAAATCTTTTAAAAACTTTTTGGCAACTTTAAAAATATTGCAATTTTTTAGTTTTAATCAAAATAACTATTTGTTTTTCTTCAGAGCAATTGGATTTTTTCAAGTGGGAAAGATCTGAACCATCTAGTCTTTATGGCAAATCTGAATCGTACTACTCTTCGTATGGATCAACGATATTAGATCCATTATTTATTATCTTATTTGTTAATGACCAATAGATATACAAAAAGATTCTATGTCTTATGCTGACGACCCACAAAGCATCTCGAGTGATAAATTGTGGTCTGCAACACAGAACAAGATGAACATTTATCTCAGCAAAGTTACCAAATGGCTAACGTTAATCAAACTATTACTTAATATAAAAAAAACAGTATATATATAGCCTATGACAACCACTGTAATACTGTTTCAGAACATATACATATTAATATCAGTAGTAATGTAATAAACAGAGTTGAAAACTATAAATATTTAGGATTACTTTTTGATAATAACATGAAATGGGATAAACACATTAATTTCTATTGTAAAAAGAACAAGATATTTAATTTTTGTTTTTGCAAAAATTAAAAAATTAATAAATAGAAAAACTATGATGATGATTTACCATGCATTTTTCCAGGGCTTGGTTAATTATGGAATAATTGCCTGGGGAGGGACACATAACAATTGTATGTACTTGATACAATGAGTACAAAAGCTATTAAAAATTATAAATAACAATCATTTTGAAACAAAAAATCTCCCCTTAACCGTTAGGCAATTTGTTCCAATTAGAAACAATAACATATCACTATGCAAAATTAAGAGATAGTTATAGTAAAAATATAAAAATTACTAGGAATAAGAGCATATCGTTGCCAAAAATAAATGAAGCTATGAGTAAACAAAGCAGCTGCTACATGGCTATTCAAGTGTTCAACTTACTTTCTTATGATCTCAAAGAGCTAACAGTTAAATAAGTGATAATAAAAATTTCCCATCAAAAAGGTCAACGTTGATTCAATGCTGATTTCAATATTGATTTCTGTCTGAAATTAATGTTGATTCAACACTGATTCAATGCTGAATCCATGTTGAATTAACGTTGATTTATTCCAAAAACGCAACACGAATTCACCATCGAATTCATACTGAATTCAGAATTAAATCAGCGTGCAATCAATGCTGGATTTCAGGGTTCAATCAGAGTTGAAATAATAGTAATTGTCAAAAAAAAGATCGCTGAGAACTGGGCTTGAACCCTAGACTAATAAAAATGTTTACTAATAAAACAAATGACTTGACCACTTAGCCATTTCGACACTTACATAGATATCTCATAATGTAACATACTTGGAAACCTATAGGTGGCAAACCTATAGGCACCTGGGTACCTTCCTGTGTGCACGGAGAGGTCTAGTCCAGAATTATTATACAAATAATGATAGATAATGTAGGTCAATTTTCGGTTATTCTCTATAGGTTTCCGTTTATGTTATATTATGAGATATACATGTAAGTGTCGAAACGGATAAGTGGTCAATCATTTGTCTACTAATCATTTCACGCTGATTTCATCCTGAATTCAGTATAAATTGGATGGTGAATCCGTGTTGCGTCTTCGAACTAAATCAAAATTACTTTAACATGGATTCAGCATTGAATCAGTGTAGAATCAACACTAATTTCAGACTGAAATCAATATTGAATCAACATTGATCTTTATGATGGGGAAATAATATTTAAATAATAGTATTTTGTGTACCAAGGGCATTTGAATATGCGGGCAATAAAGGTTTTTATTGCCCGCTAAAATAACTTTTTTGCCTACCGGTCAAAAAAGAGTCACTTTAGACCCTATTAATAGGTACGAAAAACGCGAAAATCGTTCGCGTGTTACATAAAATTATTTAGTAGCAGCTGATAGCAATTACAGTAAGACAAATATATCAATTATCTTTATTTTTTACGTTTTGTATTTATCTATGTTTTTAATAAAGCCAATGCATTTTTTTTTTAATTCAATGTGTTTATTTTACGACTGTAAACACAGATGTAATATAATTTTGCAACTTTGTTATTGTTGCACTATGCAGCAATATTTGTGATTCTATATATCCTTAGAAATAAACAAATATGTATAAGATTGAATAGGTTTTTACAAATTTTAAATATATTATTATACCCTCTTATTATTATTATAATTGCATATTAATATGTTTTAATTAAATCAACTATTTGATATTAATTACCTCACAAAAACTAAAGCACAGCTGATATTGATAAATCACAATATAAGGAATAAAATTTTGTACGCAAAACAAAGAACATATGTAAAGGCTGTATGTATTTACAACTAAAGTTATTTATTGTAGTGTATTTTCTTACTCGATTTCGCAAGTAATCTTCGATGGCACGTTGTGCAGAATCCGTAAGTTTAACAAAAATAAGTGATTTGTTTTCGTGGAAATTACTGTGAGACGAAAGACCATACTGAACACCAGCTACCAGCGCCGCCATTTCTGACAATTTTATTTGAGATCCTAACTGATCTCATATACTTTATTTGCTTTATTATAATTTATAATAAAAATTGCATTAATCGATTCCGTGCTCAGTTCGTATATGCCACAGTTAAATAATTAATTATATTTTAGATATGTTTATCTCTGCGTTTTTCACTTAGCCGTCTTCACATATTGATACATTAAGAACATACGTTTTAGTCGTTAATTATTTGTTATTACAATTTAAGCAATCATTCATTAAACACTAAATATCAAATGCTCGAATTTTTGTCATTAAAAAATTGAAGAATAAGCATATAACTATAAAAATAAGGTTTAACGAAATCACCAAAACACTACAAGAATATTAAGACGTAAAAGATGACTGTTTAAGAGAGAGAAAATTTAATAGAAATCGAGAGGGAGAGAGAAAGGTATATCGGCAGGAGAGGGAAAGCGAGCGAGCGAGCGCGAGAGAGAGAGAGAGAGAGAGAGAGGGAGACCTGAGACTTGAGAGAGGCTCAGTCAGGTCTCAGGAAGACTGTAGTTAACGAGTGTCAACGCAATGCTAAGACAAATTTTGAAAACTTACAGAAAATTATTGGCGGCATGGTGGCGCTGTGATACGTATAATTGAGAGAGTCCCCCACCATATGCGGCCAGACGCGCCGCCTGGCGGAGCACCACGACGTGGCGAGAGAGAGGGAAGCTTATCAGCTCAGTCCCTGCCTGACCTGATCGCCAGTGTTAATAGATCCTTCTAGTCAGCTTGTACATAGAGTTCTAATATATCTTAGTCCAATCAGCTTCTAGTCTGTATCATCATTCTCTTTACCTACTTGTTCCTCCTTTTCTATACCTTATCTGGCTTATCTTCTATCTGGAAGTGTAAAAGAGAGACCCTCAATCTCTAAATAATTTCTAGGTCGTCACACTTGTGCATACAATAAATTATTCCTCTAGCTAGAAAAATAAATTTTGTTTAAAAACGAACGTTTACTGAAAAAAAGCAGATGACAATCAGCCGATTATCAGAGAGAAATTAGCGATAAGCATCAGCACCAGAGAAACACTCGGCGTACGTACGGACGAGATCGCTAATGCAAAGGTG
Source organism: Nasonia giraulti (assembly GCA_016647725.1). Lineage (NCBI taxonomy): Eukaryota > Metazoa > Arthropoda > Insecta > Hymenoptera > Pteromalidae > Nasonia > Nasonia giraulti. The sequence continues at coordinate 5,512 of QLYP01000161.1, read as the reverse complement.
TCGTTCGATTCGTCGCTAGCTATGACTGCACGAGCTGTCAACCGCTTGGCGTCTTATCGTGAACTGACTCGGCGCTCGTCCGACCGCGCGCGACTCGCTGCCGGCGGCGCTGTCGGCGATCGCAGCAAGTCGCGACGTCGTTTGCTCAACTCGAGCACGGGAGATGGCGCCACGGGTTCTACGTCGACCTCGTTGAGTTCGCTCGACACCGTTGTCACGGCGGAACTCTTCTCCTCGGGTCTCGACGGAACATGCTGTCTTGATTGTTGCTACCCCTAGCAATGCTATCGCTCCCAGGGTGAATCTCGACGACCATCCCTAGCGTCCATCTTGCGCAAGCTGGATTATCTTCCATACATACAACGACTGTACTCTTCTCTTCTACACCTCAAGAATTAGAATTGATTATTGGTAAAGCTACTTACTACAATTCATTCACATCATCTTTTCAATGGTCGCCAATGCTGATAAAGCATACGAAGAGCTTACAAATATTCTCATTTCTCCTCAAGTCTTGATGCCATACGACCCATTCTTACCTCTCATACTCGCCACTGATGCAAGCAAAGTAGGACTCGGAGCCGTTTTATCGCATAAACTTAGCAACGGAATCGAAAGGCTAATTGCTTATGCGAGCCGTACATTAACTGCTACTGAACAACGCTAACCTCAAATCGACAAGGAAGCTTTAGCTATTGTATGGGCTTGTCAAAAATTTTTCAATTATTTATACGCTCGTCATTTTACGCTGTTTACAGATCACAAGCCATTGACACAGATTTTTCATTCTGAAAAATCACTTTCTATTCTTTGTATCAGTCGCATGGCTAATTATGCTGATTACTTAGCTCATTTCAACTTCGATATCAAGTTCAAGCAAACTAAAGCTAATGCAAATGCAGTTACGGTTGCAGCTATTCATAAAATCGCTTTTCGAAAAGGAGGAGGAATTATAGAAATTGATTCTTTTGACACATTTATTATTAACCAGATCAATCAGTTTTCTGTACGAGCAGAGCTGATTGCAAAGGAAACTCGTAAATATTCTAACCTAGATAAAATTATTTAACTACTCGAAGCTGGTCAAGACCTATCTCTTCATGGATACAAAGTGCCTGAGTCTTCTAATGGTTTATTTTCAACTTGCTTAATTTTCAAACATTGTGTTGTGATTCCATCGTCTCTTTATCAAGCAATTTTAAACGTCATTCATTCGAGAAGATTTCTGAGAAACTTCGAGCTGATTTCATCAATACATACCGATAATTTAAACCACTTGAACATGTTTATTTTCTTTCCGGTAATCCAAAATTAGATAAATGGATTCCAGGACAAATTAATTCTCGTCTAGAAGATCTGCATTATGAAATCAGTTACATGGAAAAAAAGTATAAACGACACGTCGATCAAATTCGTGCTTTTACAAAGAAATCAGAAGAAGGGGAATACACAAACAAGAAACCAGAAAGAATAACATTGTTTGAAGATAAAATTGGTGCTATTTTGACAACGCTTTCCACCACAAGCACAGGACGTTGTACTCGATTTTTAAAAAATAACGTAACTCCGAGACCTATGAGTGCACAACAAGAAGTAAATACTGAAGTAATTATACCATCATAAAAGGCTCCTTCGACTTCTTAGACTGTGTCGTTTAAAGAATCACCGACTATACAAGCTACGATAACTCAAGAATCTTTAATTTCAAAATCTTTACCAGCTTCAAGTGTTGAGATGTCTACGACTATAACGGATGCTCAATCCTCAACATCTCACGCATCTCTTCCACCTACTGTAAATGATTCATTCCAAAATCTATCTACCTCTGTAACTTTTCAAGAAGAATTTCCGTTTCAAACTCAAGATCAATGTACTGTACGTTTAAGTCAAGAACAGTAATTTTTCATTCCAAACACACCGCCGATTCGACGATCATCTCGGATACGCAAATCACGAACTATTTACTCTCCACCATGATAATTCAAGAAATCTTTATAAAGGAGGGAGGACATGTAGTATATATTAATTAACGTTCTTCAGAAGTTTTATTGTTTTCCATGCAACTTCATATTATTGATTGTAAATAATAACTGTCATTCTAAATAAACCTATCTTTGAGTAAACATCTTTACACATTCTCTAAGTTTACTCTATACATACACCCCTGGCGAAAAAAATAACGTGATTTATCACACGATTTCTCACGTGATTATTTGACGTGATATCTCACATGAGAAATCACGTTAAAAATCACGTCAGAAATCACTCATAAAATTGAAGTATTTCTTTTAATTAAAATAAATTAATTTTTACTAGACAATTATATAAAATAGATTTGTTAATAATCCAAATAAACTGACCAAAAAAAAATTTAAAAAAAAGATACCCTAACCGAGGATCGAACCACGGTTCTTAACTTACCAATCCATTATCTTACTGCCTGAGGTATTTGTGCTGTTGTTAGTATTGAAATTCTATACTGTTTTTACCTAAAAATATGTTTGATTTATGACTGTACAATTTACACGTATACTTCAAGATAAAAATTGAAAAGATTTAAAATATTTTCGAAGTTAAGATAGATACTTATAATCTAAATTTGATATTAACATTATATTATTTAGCATACAAGAATTATTCTAATTTACAAAGATGAAAACGCTAAATAAACTGATGTTTAATTGTTGAATTAGATTTTTTAATTTTATTAATGAAGTTATTTTTCTTATTTTATCAATTAGCAGCAGATGCGACGCTGTGCCTCCCAGCACAGGTGCGCAATTCCTGGCACTTCAATGCGCCCGAATTTATTTATTATGCGGCGGATTCGCCGTAGTCGTCGTACGTTTGGCAAAGGAAAGAAGTAATTACTCTTTATTCTCGGTAACGAATCCACTATATTTCACCCAACCCTTCCCTACAAGTCGATGAATTCTACCTCCCGCGCAATTCAGCCACGGAGGGCGTAAGTAACACTCTCTCTTCCGCGCCGTCCCGGTACTATCGCACCTAAACTGCGCGTGGCACTCTCGTCCCTACTCACGTCTCGCGGGCAGCCGACTCAGCGCACGGCCTAGTCAGACCGCGCCCGCGGAGACCTGCTCTCTTCCCTCACTCCTCTCTCTTTCCTTTGTTGGCGAGCACTCGCGCGTGCACCGCTTCTCTCGCTCGCTTCTCGCTACGCCGCGGTGTTCCATTGTTGCGGCGTCCGGCGTGGCCGACTTCACACGAAGTGCTGGTCGCCCTGCTGACGGTCTCTTTCTCTCTTGCTCATTCTGTCGTTCTCTTGTACACGAGGCGCGGGACCAATTCCTCTGCACCGCACGGCGCTGGGTTTCGACGACACGGATGCCAATCCGGTAGGACAAGCGTATGCCCCCTTTGTCGCGCTTTTCTCACTTTTCACGCCGTACGCCCCGCACTACTTACGGAGTTCTCCTCGTGCACCCGCACTGCACGCGCACACACTCGTCGCTCTCTCTCTCTCTCTCTCTCTCTCTCTCTCTCTCTCTCTCTCTTCCTCTCCCTCTCACAAAAGCACTCACGATGCCGCGTTCTAATCTCCTTCTCGCTCACGTCTCTCTTATCCCCTAAGACCACTTACCGCGTGTAATCGCTGCTTGCAGGATCTCTCCTCCGTGGCGCCAGAAAACCTCGCTTGCCTCCCAGGCAAGCTGGTCTCCCGCGACTGATCTCTCTCTCACTCTCTCTCTCTCTCTCTCTCTCTCTCTCTCTCTCTCTCTCTCTCTC
>QLYP01001608.1:0-11132 GCA_016647725.1 Nasonia giraulti | reverse complement strand
ACCATTTTTTCGATTGTGGCTGTCCCTGACGAGTTATGAGCGGTGCCCGTTTAAATTGGGTCACAACAATATATATATATATATATATTGTTGTGACCGAGCTCGAACGTTGCACAATTCGAACACCAAGAATCGCACATAGCGACCTTAGCAACGAGATCAACGACGTCGCGGATGTTATTGTTTATGTTCAGTCTGATCGTGACAGCTGATGAGCTGAGTCGTGTACGATTAGAATAAAGAGAGTTTGCGTTTAAGTTGTGTTTTTATAAATAACGTGTTGTTATTTACATTAACCTGTACTCGGTCATAACATTTTGGGGGCTCGTTCGGGGTGGATTATTCAAACACCATGGAAGAAATGAATTACTGGCTAGAGGTCGCATAACGGATCCTTGAGAAACAAAGAAATATTCTTTTACATAAAATAAATGAAGAGTCGAGATACATTCTTCTTCATCTAAAAGATTCACGAAATAGTTCATTGAGGAAAGAGATTTATTACAAGAACCTCTGTCAACTGGATCTTAATATCGCGATGGAAAAACAATTTTGTGAAGAAACAGAGATAAGAATGAAGAAATTGGAAATTGAATTGAAACATCAACAGCTGCATGTCGATTTTGACGCGCATGATTGACGCACCTACCGGAATTAACTTGATTGCACCTATTTATGAAAACTGCTTTGCTCACGGTTCTTATGAGCTGTGGCTTTTCCCGTGGGCGTGAAGGTGATGTTCTCACCCTGATGTTCCCTCTTCTCATTAGTTCACCCCTTCTCTTTGCCTCCTCTATTCTTCTTTCCTTTTCTAAAATTGCCTCTCTTTTTGCCCTTCTCTCTTCACGGTTCATGCACTGCTCCATTCTCACTTTGTCCTCTTCGTTAATCTCTTCCCTCCTTTTCCAGACTTCCTCCATCTCATCTCTTGATTCGAAAATAATTTTCTTGGTGTCTTTGTTGGATGTCTCCGCCAGTTCCCAGTTTGTCCCTTCTAGAAATTCATCCAGCCATTCTTGTAGTACCTTGTTCTCGTCCTAGTTTGCTCCCTTGTGAATTATTACTCCTCTCTCCCACACCTTGCTTCTTCCCGCTTCCATCCTCTTTCTTTTGCTTGCTGACACCAACCTAACCTCACTTCTCACTTTCACTTTGCTTACCTCTTCTGATCCCTTTCTCTCTTTCTCGCGTCTCCCCTTTTCCTCCACCTTCTTTATCTTAGCCCTCATCTCTTCAACTGTCATTTGCATCTTCTCCCTTTCTCTTCTCTCTTCTCTCACTTTTCCCTTCAGGATCTCCACATCTCCTTCTAGGTCCATCAATTTCCTCTCCGCCGCTTCTCTTTTTTCCCCTCTCTAGTTGCATCTTCACCTTCCACTCCTTCACCTCCTCTTTTATTTCTCTCATCTCCCTCTGCACTCTTCTCTCGAAGTGAGTCATCTCCGCTACCTGGATTTTTCACTTTTTTATCTCTTATCTAGTTGACTGATCTCTTCTTTCTAACCTCTTTCTACCTTTTTCTACCCGTGCTTTCGCCTCTGTTCCATTCGTTCCCTTTTATTTTTCGTCCGTTCCCTCTTTCTACTCCTTTCTTCCTTGCCCACGCTCCTAGTTTCTTTCTCTCTACACTCCTAGGGACCATTCCTCGGAGTTCCCTAGGTGGTTTTCGCGCGCTCTTTGAAACTGCTCCCGGCACACTTTGTCTTCCTTCCCTTTCTTTATTCTTCTTTCTCCTTTATTCTGTTACTTTTTCTTTGTTTTTCCGTTTCCATATAATACTGTCAATGATCCCTATTTGACTTCTTTTGCCTCCGCATATTTCTTCCCATTTTTTCCCTGATATGTTCGTCTCCTCACATTTTTCCATTACGTGTCTCAGTGTCTCTTCTTCTCTCCCGCACATCCTGCATTTTCTGTCTTCTTCTATCATCCAGTAGTGGTTGCCTCTCGTTTCGCTACCTAGTCTAAATCTTGCTATCTTTTCCAGTGCCCCTCTCCTCCTTTCTCCTGTCTCTCCTAGATATACCGGTATTTCTCCTTGTTCCATCAGTAGTTCTCTTACCTCTTCTGCATATTTCGACTCTTCTCTTATTTCCTCTCTTCAGTTTTGCCATTGTGAGTCCTTGTTTATCCTTTCAATTTCCTCATCTACCTCTTCACCCTCTTCTACTCTCCTGTTGTGTTCAACCGACATACCGCATTTTTCGAATTCGCTCCTTCTTACATCCTTCCCTCTTCCTCTCCGTATCTCCTTTTCTCCCTCTTTTTCAGTAAACTCCAGCATTCTCTTAGCAAGGAGATTTCTTTAGCCTTCCTTAATTTTCCCTCGTATCTAACTGCCCCTTTTCTTGCTCTTGTTTCCAGTTTGAAGCGTTTCGTCTCCCAGTGTATAATGTGTGCTGGAGTTGTTCTCTCCAGTTTCAGAACCCATTTCATGTATCTTCTCTGTATTTTCTCCAGTTCTTCCTGCCTTTCCCAACCCCAAATCTCCGCTCCGTGCTCCATTACGCTCTGAACTAGTGCGTCGAAGAGTTTCATCCTCAGCTTCCTCTCCAGCAAACTCTCTTTAAAGATTGCCTCCCCTATTCCCCATACTGTGCCTAGCACGGCGATTGTCTTTCCTTTCACTTTCTTGATTTGTTCATCTTCCTTCCCGTTCTCTTTCATAGTGTAGCCTAGGTATTAAAATTTCTTCACCACCTCTATCTCTTCTCCCTTCCACTCGAACTTCTCCTCTCTTCCTTCTACCCCCGTTTCTGAATATCGTAATCTTTGTTTTCTCAGTGTTCAGTTCTAGTCCCTTTCTTCCTATGAATCCCTTAAATCTTTTCAGCATTTGCTTAAGTCCACTCGCGTTCGTTGCTAAGAGCACCACATCATCCGCATACGAAGTCGACCATATTTTTTTTCTTCATAGACTGATCCCGCCTTCCTGTATCTTCCCCATCTCTACTTCTAGGTCTGCCATTGCTACATTAAAAAGTAGTGGACTAAGTGGGCATCCCTGTCTTACCCCTTTTTGCGAAACGAAGCTACCTACTTTTTTTCTCCTATGTTCACTTCGCATTCCGTCTTTTCATAAATCTCTTCAACCTTTACTCTAATCTTCATGCTCACTCCCAGTCTCTTCATGATTCTCCATATTTCCTTCCTATTTATTTTGTCGAAAGCTGCTTTCATGTCTGTGAAGCATGCGTAAATCTTCCCACCTTTCTTCCTCAGCTCTTGCTCCATTGCCTTACTCACCACGTATATTGCACCTATCGTCCCTCTCCCTTTTCTAAATCCCATCTGCGTGTCGTTCAGTCTGTTCTCTTCTTCTATCTTCTTCACCATTCTCCCTCTTATCAGTTCTGCATATATTTTGTATCCTGTATCCATTAGGGTTATCCCTCTGTAGTTTTTACATTCTCCTTTGTCTCCTTTTTTAAAGATTGGTTTCACTGTCCCTTTTCTCCATTCTTCTGGTAGTCCCTCTCCTTTCCATATCTTTCCCAATATCTCCGTCAGCTCCTAGGTTCTCTTCTCCATATTTCCATGCTTCGTTCTGTATTCCATCATCTCCTGGTGCCTTTATCTCCTTCAACTTTCTGATTATTTCCCTCACTTCCTCTACTTGCCTCTCTCCTAGTTGCCCTTTAAAGTGTTCTAACTACTTCGCATCTTCTATCTCCTTATCAACCTACTCTCTTTTCCCTCTTCTCCTCCTTTTGACCATATTCCAGAATTTTTTGCCCGATCTGTACTCTTTCGCTTCTTTTATCTCCTTCGTTAGCCACTCTTCCTTTTTGTTCCAGTACATGTTCCTTAATTCTCTCTTTACCTGTGTTTACCTGTTGACCCCATCTCTTCTAATCCCTTTTTTTGCCCTGTTCATTTCTGCATTCTTCATCCCACCATCTATTCTTTTCATTCTTCCTTCTCACTCCTCTTTTGGTTTGTATCGCGTTCCTTATTTTCACTTTCAATTCTCTCCATGATTTGGCTTTTACTCCTTTCTCTAGTCAGTTCCTGTATTCTATAATGTCTATAATGTGCCTATATGTTCTATAATGTGTCTTCTCTGTCCATAACGCTCTACTAGTTTCCTCTTTTACCACCTCCGCTTTTCTCCCTGTATCTATCTCTATCACAAGCACACCATGGTCCGATTCTATTCTATCTTTTACCTTCATCCTTTTTATCTTTCTCCTCCCTTCCATATTTGCTATCCCGTAATCTATTACTGAACATCCCATTCCTCCCACGTACGTTATTTCCCTTTCCTTATCCCCTCTATTAGTTACCTCTAGTTACCGTTTAATATGGATAGCCCCATCTCTTTTAATCTGTCTAACAGCTCTTCCCCTTCTTTATTTATTGTTTTATCCTTGAATTCTCTTCTTTCCTCATTTCCCTTATCATCCAGACTTCCACCCTCTGTTCCTGTTCTTGCATTTAGGTCTCCGCACCAAAGTATCATGCCTCCTCCACCTGCCCTTTCTAGCATTTCCTCTATCTCTTCATAGTTCTTCTTTTTCTCATCCCTCATATATGTCGAGCCTATTCACCATTCCTCTCCTTTTATTCTGATCTTCCCTCCTATAAATTATCCTGATCTCCCTTCCACCCACTCTACTTTATCTTCTTTACTTCTTTTCCTGACTGTCATTATCATTCCTCCCTTTAGTCTACCTCTGCTTCCCCCTTCTTTGCCTCTCTTGCCTCTACCTCGTATCCCTGTAGCCTTTTCCTTATGCTTTCCTCTTCTCCGCCTCCTGTCCATGTCTCCTGCAGGCAAATAACGTCGAATTCCCATAGAAATCCCCATCCTTCCTCGTCCACCCCTTTAAGTCCTGCCACGTTCCAGCTCAATACTTTCAGAATTTATTTTTCTTTCCCTTTTTCTCTGCCTTTCTTCTTTCTCTTATTCTTGCCTTCTTCCTCTTTTCCGAAAAAGCTGATCCTTTATCTCATCCCACATAAACGCCTCGTCTCCCATCGTTAGTTTGTTTCTTCCTACTTTAACTTGTGTCCCTTCGCTTCTCCACTCTTTCGCCAGCCCCTTCAGCTTCTCTGTATTTCTCCTCTCTATCCAAGTTGTGTCGTTATCTATGAACACGTCCGTGCCCTTTAGTTTATTCTTAGCCTCCATTATCTTTTCCTTTTCTTCTCTGTCTACGCATTCTACCCCGATTATGTTTGTGGCCTTGCCTCTAATCAGCCATGTCCTCTTTACCTTCACCGTAATTTCTAGCTTTTCTTCAAACCAACCTTCGATCTTCACCTTGTCCCACCTATTCTCTCTAAGCCCTGTTATTACCACATTGTTCCGTTTCCTTTCTCTTTCTCCTTCCTCAATCCTCCATTCTAGATCCTTCAGTTGTTTATCATCCTTTTCCTTCTTCTCTTTCCCTTTACTTCCTGATTCCGCCTTATCTGCTTCTCTCCTTCTGCCTTCTCCTCCAATACTTTTACCCTTTCTTCCATTTTTCTTTCCAGTTCTTCCCTTTTTCTTCTCTCCTTCTCCGCATCCCTCTTCACTCTCTCCTCCAGTTCCATTCTTTCCCTTTTCTCTTCTACCATTAGCCGCCTTACCTCTTCCACCTATTCGTTCATCTTCTCATCTGCCTCCTTCCATCTCTTTTCCCACTTTTCTCTTTCCCTCCTTCTCTCTTCCTTCTCTTGGTCCATCTTCTTTAAAATCTCATCCAGTGACTTTTGCAGGCTATCCATCTTCTCTCCTTCCTTTTCTACTGCTTCCTTCTATGCTTTTGTTAGAGTCCTCGCAGTTTTATTACTCTTCTCGAACGAGCTCTTCTCGCTTATCTCTTCTGTCCTCTCTCTTTTATTCTTTTTTTTTCTTTCTCCGGTGTGCTTCCCTTTCTTTTGTTTCTTTTCTCTGTGAGGCATAACTGCCTTTGTGTCCCCCCTCTTCCTCTTGTCGCCCTTTTTACTTTTTCTCCTTAGGAGTGCTTTTCCAGTAGTTTTCCCGTCTCTCTTCTCCTCGCGCCAATTCAAATCTTCGCGGGGTTTTGAATTCCTGTTTCCGTTCCTGTTCGTTCCACTTTGTTCCTACAATCTCTTCTATCTGGTCACTACTGTAGCACATGGTTTGCGGCTCTGCCGCTCTCCCCTCTATCTCAATCCTTTTCTACTTGCCCTAACCTCACTTTATTTCTCTCCTTTTCTCTCTCGTTCCTCTTTTCTTCCCTTCTTTCCCTTATACCTTTTTATTATTTGGTTCCTCCCTTTCTCTCTCCTCTCTCTCCCCTTCTATCCCTTACTATTCTTACTCTTCCAAAACTACCGAAACACAGTGCACTAAGTATACCCAAGCACAACTCGTACCATTCAGCCAAAAGACGCCAAAACCCTCCTATATATATATATATATATATATATATATATATATATATATATATATTCCCAGGGAAGCATTTTTCTCTATAGACATACCGATAGTTTTATTTGTAATATTTTCTCTCCTTTTCAATAAAAATACTTTTAAATGCATAGATATATGTTATACCTGTCTTATAAGCCAAATTTAAACCTTAATAGTAAAAGCAAGATTTTGATCCGGACTAGGACTACCAAAAAATTCATGGAGATAGCTTTTTATAGTGCAAAAGTCCCAGCATAGGTCCCAGAATGGGTCTTGACCATTTTATAACCTAAAAAAATCCATTTAATTTTTGATGTCTCATAATAAACCCTCTACGGGACTGAAAAAATACTAAATTCTACGAAAAATTCTAAGAAAAAAAGTATTCTTGACATATTTCGTGATTTTGCTTCCTTGTCGAGCTAAAAATCGACGAATATCGGACATATCAGTAGTTAATTTGGTATCAAATTTCGAAATTTTCATCGATTTTTAGCTCGGCAAGGAAGAAAAATAACAAAAAATCATAAGAATACTTTTTTTCTTAAAATTTGCCGTAGAATTTAGTTGCATTTTTTTCAGTCCCGTAGTGGGTTTATTATGAGACATCAAAAATTAAATGGATTTTTTTAGGTTATAAAATGGTCAAGACCCATTCTGGGACCTATGCTGGGACTTTTGCACTATAAAAAGCTATCTCCATGAATTTTTTGGTAGTTTATTAAATAATAAGGTTTTCCCTGTTGAAAATATTTACATGAAATTTTACATAAAATTTTATGAAAAGATCTTTATTATATATTTTATATAAAATTTGACGTACAGTTTTACAATTTCATTGATACATGTGAAATTTTACATGTAAAAGTTCGAAATCTTTACATATAATTTTATGTAAAATTTCATGTAAATATTTTCAACAGGGTTGTGTGGACAAATAAGGAATAAAAAAAGTTGTAAGTGTGTATAGCAAAATTATTCGATTTCAGTATAGTTGACTGTCAATGATTAATTGTTATACATTATGATAACAGTTTTTATGGCAGCCAAAACGGCAGTATAATCAAACTTAAGTGATTGCAGCGCCACGTCGTCAACGTGTATACTGAACCGATTGTTGAACTACGTTTATATCTACTCGCGTTCCTATCTATTCCTACTATCATTTGACATAGACATTTACGACAGATTTTTTTTACGTCCGCAGAATTTGTTGTTTTTTATTTAACCCGTTAGCGATAATTTTTGTTCACTTTAAGGATTATAAGTATATATTTTTACGACATTTGCCTGCATTTACGATTTTACATTGACGATTTTCGAGTATTTTTAGGTAGGGTTCGCTTTATACACATAAGAATGTTACACATTTTGACAGAACACGAATTTTTATATGAATTTTTGTTTACACGTAGGTTTCTTCATTAAACACAAATAAATATTTAGTATTCAACATTTAATACAATATTATTGTACAAAATTATTTAATAAATAATTAGTTTTAAGTATTGTACTATAACGAGCTGACTATCGTACTCTCGTTATGTCTCTCTCCCTCATTACAACACATGTATAAATCTATATTATGTACATTCTTTCAGCGGCAAGGTAAGTGAGAGAGCAGAAGACCCAGCGTGCGAACACAGAGAGAGAGAGAGAGAGAGAGAGAGAGAGAGCCACGCGCGTGCCGCGAGAGGGAGAGTGGGAGAAAGCCCACGCTGGTTTCGCCGCCGCGTCCCGCGCGAGACAAGTACGACTCGTTCCGCCAAAGAGTACAGTCGAACAGTTTCACCTTTTTTGTATCTGGAACCCTCGTGGACTTTGCGCGCGAGAAATCTGCGGGATCGCCCTAGCAAGCTGTGTCCTCGTGTGTCGCCGATGTTATCGCTCTGAGTGCAATGTCACGCCGCGTGTTCGTCACGAGCTGAACGATTGCTGCCGCTCGTCTTCCCGCCGTAGCCGGACGCACACTCAAGGCCACGAGGCATCGACTCTGCTGCCCAGCGAGTGCCCCGGTCTCCCGCTTGCGCCGTTCCAGACGAGCCACGAGGTATCCGAGCGAGACAGCACGGAAGTGAATGTAAGTACCGACTCGATCGCTGATTTCTCTCTCTGCATTAGGCTTCGCTTTGTCTCTCTCTTGCCTCGTTCAGACTTTTAATCCGCCACTCACACACACTCTCTACTCTCCCCCAAGACCGAAGCCTCTAACGTAGCGCGCACTGGCCCGCGCTTCAGTCTCGCCCTCTCACTCACACACAAGCGCGCGCTCCCCTCACGTATACGCGAGCGCTGGCTTGATGGCGCACTCGCAGTAAGCCTGCCTTGATACACCGAGCAATTACTAAAACAAACTCCGTGCTTGCGTCCACGCAGTCGCTTCCACAGCACGTCGACATGATGGGTCTCGACGGTGACGGCTCTCGCGCACTATCTCTCTTACGCTCTCTTACCTCTCTGCACCCAAGAGAATAAGATCTCTTACCTTTATGGGGGGGATGAACCCCCGAATCCCCCATATCTCCATCGAAGAAGAAGCCGCTGCTCGGGATGGCGGGCCTCCTCTTTCTCACCCTTGCTCTCGCTCGTGGCCGTCGAACACCGGGTGATGGCAGCACGAGTTTTACTCATTGCCAGTAAACACGAAGAAGAAGAAGAAGCTCGTGGCCGTCCTTATGGCGAAGGTCAGGCTGCCAGATATGCTGGTGACCCTCTCACCCGCGTGGCTGGTCGGCTCGGCTTCGCTGACGCCGGATGGCTCGTGCTCGTCGCTGGCGGTCCTCCCGCACAGAAACGTGGCGTATGTCCTGGTGAATGCACCAGGAGTTGGCACGGCACTGCTCTCTCTCTCTCTCTCTCTCTCTCTCTCTCTCTCTCTCTCTCTCTCGTCACTCACTGCACCAAAATCACTGCTCACTCGCGCGCATTTCTCTCGCTGCTGATGATGTGGGTCAACAAGAACTGCCGATTTGACACGCGTCGTCAAGCCAACAGCGCCACCTCTCCTCCCGCGGGCCTTCGCTGCTAGGCTGCAATGATTGACTCGCGAGATTCGCGCACGACGGAGCCATACAATACAGCGATCTGATTCGATGCTGATACCGCTGGACTTTGTCGCGCGGCCTCTTCTCTCCTCGCGCGGGCTTTTATCTGCCAAGTCGAGTGAACCGGGCCAATTTTTAGAAATCAACTGGGCGTCTGCAAGCGAGCTTCAACTCGCCGCGGCTTTTCCGAACTGACTCGCGCCTCTACTCTGTTTACTTTGGGGAAACGGCCACAACAGTCGATTATCTTTTCGACTGTTGTGGCTGCGACGCGTAGCGTCGCAAGAAGAAATAAGTAAGTTAAAAGTTCACATTCCCTACTTCCTGTCCACACTAGGTCTACATTGATAAAGGTACAAGTCCACCTAGCCTTTGTTAAGTAACAAAAAAAAAAACAAAATTCGCTTAGGTCAGCGTATTTTTCTCTTCATATTTAGATTATGTTCAAAACGTTGCACTAAACCTATGGAAATAGTAGCTAGTTCACGCCATTCCATAGTGTTAGCCAGTTAGCTAACGTACTGCTAATTAGGCCAAAATTATTTTTAGTAGTAAAAGTATTATGCCAACTAAACAGCGATCTAAGAAAACGCAGGGACTTGTCATTGAATGTTTATTAATAAAAAAAAAATTCTTCATATCTAGATTATGTTCAAAACGTTGCACTAAATCTATGGAAATAGGTTAGCCAGTTGGCTTAACGTACTGTTAATAAAACCAGAATTATTTTCGTTAGTATACGTACTATGATAACTGAGGATTGATCTGGCAAAGCGCAGGGACTTCGCATTGAATATTTAGTAAAAAACAAAATTCGCTTAGGTCAGCGTATTTTTCTCTTCATATCTAGATTATGTTCATAACGTTGCACTAAACCTATGGAAATAGTTGCTAGTTCACGCCATTCCATATTCCATAGCGTTAGCTATTTGGCTTAACCTACTGTTATTTCTGCCAGAATTTTTTGGATTCGTCTAGATTAGCCCGAAATTGCAAAATTTCGTCCATGAAATTATTTTTTGTATGTTAATTGGCACATTTTTAACAAAAAATAATCACATTAATTTTTTCAAAACGCTTTTTGTGATATACTCGTTTTGATTTATAACAGCTAAACTATGCGAAAACTGCGTATTTTTCTAACTTCAAACGTTTATATCTCGAAAAGTAAGCGTTTTTTGAACAAATTTATATGATTATTTTAGTCTTAGAATGTGCTAAAAAGTTTAAAGTCTTTAAAAAGTTGTTTTTGGTATGAAATTTCAGTATGTTATTTAGCATGATTCCTGGACCCCATGTCTTCGGTGACCTCTGACTCCTGTGCTGGCTTTGCTTTTTTATACTCGATTTATACACGTAGAAGTCAAGAACTGCAGAATGCTTTTTCTAGTCGCAGTTATTAACTTTTTAAATGATGCTAAACAACTTTTTATTTCTTGTCTAGTATCTACCAAGATCCAGCGATATTCAAAAATTCTAGTCGTATCCTACCTAAAATTCCAACAAATTTTTACTAGGGTAGCGGTAATACAATATTTAATATTTAATAACACCATAATTTTATATATTGCATAGCGACCTTTATTTACATTATTCCTGAAACTGTGTGTACAGTAGCGAAGGTCTTATCTTTGTAAATTTTTCCTTGTTTCCCGAATTCCTTATTACCAAGATTCGTTAAGTACTTATTATCAGCAAATTATCAATAACTAACACCTACA
>QLYP01001607.1:0-11153 GCA_016647725.1 Nasonia giraulti | reverse complement strand
TTTTGAATCTCCTATGAATCCGATCCAATCCCCTGTTTTCAGCAGGGGAGGTCAACGTAGGGTTTATATAGTATAAAAACGTCTTGCTAGTGGGGGGAGGTGTGGACTCGCGCAACAGTATAAAGCACAAAAAATAACATCCTGTGATAAGTTTTGCCTCAGCTTTATCATTCGCGAGTATCAAAATTTCGCCGAATCTCACTTACAAGAATGATACCGTCGACGATTCTCGCACGATACAAGGTGGCTGAAAGCAATGCTCTATCACATTTAATAGCATTCGACTTCCTGTGCAAGCGATGACCATAGCGATTCTCATACAAGCAGTATCAAATATACGGCTCCGAGAATCCACGTGTTAATTACATTTGAGATTACTCTGAACCGTTGTTTTGTCACACTAATCCATTTTTTTCCGCGCATAGGTATCAACTGTAAAGACTCTTGCCGCCGAGTAGATACTAAAGGTATCAAGTTCACGCTTAGAGCAGTCGAGAGTCAAAGATCATGCTCTCTCTCTCTCTCTCTCTCTCTCTCTCTCTCTCACACACACACACACACAAACGTAAAAAAGTGTCCCGTGTTCGTCGAGCAGCAAGCAGTATCAAACACGTATAGTTGTTTTGTCACAGTAATTCATCTCCGCTGTATAGGTATCGCCTGCTAAGACTCATGGCGACAAGTGGATACTAAAAAATATCAACTTCCTGCGAAGAGCACTTGAGAGTCAAAGGTTATGCTCTCTAGCGCTCGTAAAAAGTATCTCGTATCCGTCAAGCATTTCGCTGCACAACGCGTCAGCCAGCTCGTTCGGTTATCGGGTGTACGAGCACACGTGCGGTATCGAACAATAATCAGCACAAGTCTAAATTTTTCTCCTTCGTCCCTCCTTCTCCTCCTAGACCCTACAGATGACTGCTTCGACTACAGTCGTCAGTTCCAAGTTGATCGTAGTTCCACTAGGATGTCGGTGAAAAGTATTGTTTTACGTCAGTTGGAGGAGAAAAGCTCTCTCCTAAAATCACGGATGGAGCGTACGTCGCGGCTCATACAGCAGCACCGCGACACGTATGCTGAGCTGTATGAGGAGCGTGAAGACATCAAACGCACGCTGCACATCATAAAAAGCTCACCTTCCATCGGCCCCGTCAATTACTACATCCCTAAGCTTGGGAATGTATGTGAAGTGTGTGCGCGGGTGATGAAGCGTATGACCATACGCACACGCTGGACGTACTGCACGGAGTGCAGGGCGCGACGCTGTACGACGTGCAGCAGAAGAGAGCTGTGGTGTTGCAGCGTAGGAACGGATATGAAGGAGGAGACGGAGGAGGCAGC
The DNA here is from genome assembly GCA_016647725.1 of Nasonia giraulti. Taxonomy (NCBI): domain Eukaryota; kingdom Metazoa; phylum Arthropoda; class Insecta; order Hymenoptera; family Pteromalidae; genus Nasonia; species Nasonia giraulti. The sequence goes on along the minus strand of QLYP01001607.1, from coordinate 9,815 downwards.
CGAGAAGTTAGTCAGCAGCAGCAGGTTCGTTCGTAAGGTAAATGTCTTTGTTTGTCATAATAAGTTAATTATATGTATCTTTTCACAGGTGCTTACCAACGGTGATGCTGCTATGGTGGAAATCGCTAGAAGACAGGAGCAGAAAGAGGAAGCGCAGGAAGCGGAGGAAGTAGAGGTGGAGGCCGTGGACGACGCTGCAATAGAAATAGATATAGGCGAAGAATTTTTTCAATTCAACTCGTATGCATCTCCAGATGACTTAGCTGATATGGAAAAGCCTGTCGTCATGAAGATCGAAGCAAGTGAAGAAGACGAGATAGTTGACGTAGTATAGTGGTATTTTGTGTTTGTGTGTGAGTATATAGTATATAGATTAGTAATTAAGAGTAAGGAGTGATATGTGAGAGTGTGTGCGTAAGAGAGAGAGCGTGTGCGTAAGAGACAGAGAGAGAGAGAGAGAGAGAGAGAGAGAGAGAGAGAAAGAGAGAGAGAGAGAGAGAACGAGAGAGAAAGAGAGAGGAAGAGTGAGGGCGTAAGAGAGAGAGAGAAGTAATGCTTGTGCGTGAGAGAGAGAGAGAGAGAGAGAGAGAGAAGGAGAGATGGAGAGAGAGAGAGAGAGAGAGAGAGCGTGTGTGTAGAAGAGAGAGGGAGAGAGAGGAAGAGCGTGTGCGTAAGAGAGAGAAGGAAAGCTTGTGCGTGACAGAGAGAAGGAGAGAGGGAGAAAGGAGAGATGGAGAGAGAGCGTGTGCGTGAGAGAGAAGGAGAAAGGGAAAAAAAAGAGAGCGTGTGCGTAAGAAAGAGTGTGTGTGTGTGAGTCGGAGAGAGCGCAGTGTAAGAAGCAAGTGTCCCTTGTGCGTTAGCAGACTATACGATTTTGTGTGTGTGTGTGCTCGCGTAAGTGTACGTATGTGTACACATGTGTGATTGGATTTACATTGTTTATGATAATTCGAATAAATAATTTTTTTATAATAAAATCCATTATACATGTATATTGTAAGAAATTATTTTTTTTTATTTACTAACTTGGTGTGTGGACATAACAAATGACATCATTACTATAGTATCCTCATCTTATCAATATAAACAAATAATTAAGTCAAGCTATTGTTTGTTTACATAAATAATTAATTAAAATTATCTATATTACATGTAATAAAGATAATGTTAATTACTTGTTTGTATAAACAAACATGATACCTTATCTTATCTTTATTACTTGTTTACATTGATAAGATAAGGATGCGCCAGTGATGACGTCATTTGTTATGTCTCCCCATACCGGCTTACTTACTACTGTCGGTCGGAAAAGATGCACGATAGTATTGAGTCGATGCGGAGGGAATTTTTAGAAAATACGTTGGCGAGTGACTTTCCTTACGCTTGGATATATTATGGATTAAGAGTCAAATTATTCTTTGTAATGTAAAAATACGCGTGACGTTACAGTCCTTATGTCCCGCTCAGTCCCCATAAACATAGAGCGGTCTACATTCGTCAACTTGAAACGCTCATCACTTCTTCTTACTGGTCCTTGATACTTTTTTTTTATATTAGATTTTAATGAAAAAAATAATAAGTCTAATATTTATCAGAAAAATTAATAAACATTTGCAAATCTGAACCGTGGATCCGAATTCAGATTTGAACTTGTTGGAAAGGTTGGATCAATAACAACACCGAGGTTAATAATAATAGTGTATTATAATATTAAGTCTGGCTTGAAAGCCTAGTAGTCGGCACGTCCGATCACATCGGAGTCTTGTAGTCGAGAGGGAGAATAATGTATACGGAGTAACAGGCGCTTACAGTATGGACGTGAGGCATGCGCAATGCGGTAGCTCTCGCGTGAGCTCGTCTCGTTGCACAAAATCGTCGCGAACCAATAGATGGCGCGACGAGTACCGTTTTGGTACTTATAATCAAGATTATAATACTTACTATATTACAACAGAAATAAATTGATTTTACTTTAAATTATTATTTAACGAATAATATAAAGAGAAAATTGATTTTAAATGAAATAAGTAATAATATATAATAATAGTAGGTCCGGGATTGTGGGTAATGGATATGCAACACAATAATTATAAACTCTTGTTTATATTCAAAATAATGTGTATATTAACAAAAATAATTTAACATAAGAATAATGTCTATTGTTGCTATTATTCCTTTTAAATGAAATTTAGTTATAATTTTGTTTATTTTTTGATGAAGACTTCTGTTATGCGATTATTAAATATTATTAAACTCTACGCTGAAATTTGCAGTAGATTTCTGTATATGTACTAAGGCGCTTAAATGTGCTGCCAGAGTAGACTAGGGCGCTTGAAAATGCTATCGCTAGTGATTAAACACAGGCCTCGCATGGCCTTTTATAGGGCGCTATGCGAGCTCTATATTGAGCCGCCGAAAATATTCGCACATACACACAATCATACTATCATTCATTCATATTTACATTTATCATTCATACAAACATACTCGGATGCGCACGACTCGCCGTCGCTCGCTCACGCTCACATACACATATAAATACTATTACGCAACGCGCTGCTGCAGATGCTGGCTTCGTAGCTGGAGAGAGAAGGGGGACGCGCACGCACACATGCGCGTCGATGGCCCTCCGTCGCTGCGTTGACTACTGCGTAGCTGCTGGTTTCGTAGCTGGAGAGAGAAGAGTGGGGACGGCCGAAACATTCCGTGCGCTCGCTGTATAGGCAGAGTCGGATGTTTATTAGGATTTTTGAAATGTATATGTTCTAGGAAGTTACACGCCGGATCGTGTATAGGGCATTACATACATGAAACGGTCACGACTTTTCTCGGTCCTGGAGTGTAAAATATATTAATCTTATTATCGAAAAGCAGTGAATATTTACTTAATCTGTATCTTAATTTTGACGACAGATTCAAAATGAGTTTAATTTATAATTTTTTATAATGATTTTTAATAATAGTAGTTCAGGTCCGGGATACCAAGTAGTGGAGGTTTATTGCAATAAAGAGATTTTTGTTCTTTATAACAAAAATAAATATATTCAAATAAATATATAATAGAATATTGTGAAAATCTTGCATATATTCTAAGTATCACATAAATTAAATAAGTAAATCCGCTTTGATTTTTACAAAAATAAATAAACAGATACGCGTTTAAGTTGTGTTATCTGATTCAATCGTAATGATTCAAGAAGAGATCTTATGCAGATACGCTTAAGTTTGCGTTATCTGTTCGTGTTCGAAAATTTTAAAGTTTGAATTCGGTAACGAAATTTGTCTAAGTCTTTCTTTTACATGAATTGGAAATTTTACAAGTATAGGACGGATACGCGCTATGTTGCGATATCGTTGCCTATCTTGAAATTTTATAAGTATAGGAAATATTCGAAAATATTCTAAGTCGTTTACCTGCTCAAGGTATAAGTTGCTCAAGATCAGGGACTAGGCGCTTTAGTTGCGCTGTCGCTTAAGTTGCGCTTCCCCATTAAACGCTTCGATTCAGCTGAGCTCACAGCTGACAACGTAACACCAGCAGCGCCACAAGCCAGCGAGCGGCAGTAGCAGAAGACGGCAGCAGAAGAGGGAGAGCGCGTAACACGCGCTGTATATCTATATATACCGAGCGGAAGCGCAGTGGCGCAAGAGTAGGAGTAGCGGAGCGGCGGCGTAGCGCGCGCGTATTATAATGTATCAGTATGAATGGTTTTTGTATATAGGTGTGAATGCCTGTGTGAATGTATGAATGTGAAAGTAATTTAGGCGGCACGATCTCCGCTCACTCTGAGGCCTATATAAGGATCCGCACGACCCGTACCAGCTCACTAGCCGAAGCGCAACTTAAGCGCCAGCGCAACTAAAGCGCCTAGTCCCTGTTCTTGAGCAACTTATACCTTGAGCAGGTAAACGACTTAGAATATTTTCGAATATTTCCTATACTTATAAAATTTCAAGATAGGCAACGATATCGCATCATAGCGCGTATCCGTCCTATACTTGTAAAATTTCCAATTCATGTAAAAGAAAGACTTAGACAAATTTCGTTACCGAATTCAAACTTTAAAATTTTCGAACACGAACAGATAACGCAAACTTAAGCGTATCTGCATAAGATCTCTTCTTGAATCATTACGATTGAATCAGATAACACAACTTAAACGCGTATCTGTTTATTTATTTTTGTAAAAATCAAAGCGGATTTACTTATTTAATTTATGTGATACTTAGAATATATGCAAGATTTTCACAATATTCTATTATATATTTATTTGAATATATTTATTTTTGTTATAAAGAACAAAAATCTCTTTATTGCAATAAACCTCCACTACTTGGTATCCCGGACCTGAACTACTATTATTAAAAATCATTATAAAAAATTATAAATTAAACTCATTTTGAATCTGTCGTCAAAATTAAGATACAGATTAAGTAAATATTCACTGCTTTTCGATAATAAGATTAATATATTTTACACTCCAGGACCGAGAAAAGTCGTAACCGTTTCAACGCATGGTCCGGGTCTTTGGGATGTACTTCACTTATCACCGTAGTTTTAACTAAGTTGATAGTGACTATAGCGGGTTTGTCTGGAGCAGGGAAACTTGACCTTTCAGGTCAGACTTTACGTGTGATCACACCCTTGTTCTTCAGCTTCAAGTTGTCGACTGATGCTGACTTGCCTGTAGTAAGGAGACTTTTGTGTGCATTCATGCCCTGATCAGGCTAACGTGATCATTTATGTTTGTTTTTCCTTTGTCCTAGACCTAAGGCGTACTTGTAGGCATGGGCGTAGTGGTTCCTGTTCTCTCTACGTCGCTACAGTGACTTATGGGTCCTCTCAACCCTGCCACTCATTTTTTGGCTGTAAAAAATATATGTCGGCGTTATAGTCTGTGGTACAAGGCTCCTGATTGCTTAGTAAAAACAAAATAATTTTATAGTAATTAAAACAAATTCTATTTTATGAGTAATTTCTGACATGATTTTTAACGTGATTTCTCACGCGAGAAATCACGCTAAATAGTCACTCGAGAAATCAAGTGACTGATCAAGTGATTGATCGTGTGATAAATCACGTGATTTTTTCCCGCCAGGGGGGACACTGACTAAGTGTCTGTACGTGCGTACGTACCTAGTCAAATTCGTGGGTTCATGTTAAACCTCTCACAGATCCGCGCAGACTTTTTTACTCACATATTCATGGACATAACTTCGTTACCTAGCAAGAGTTTTTTTTTCTTGCTGGCGAAAATCCACGTGTTTCCATTGTAGAGTGACAGTTAGACTTCCTCATCGGGCTGGTCATAATGCAGATCACGTTGGTCCAGAATCTTTTCCCGTATGTATTCCCAGTCTGTGCATGAGCTTGAACGTGTGAGGGACGTTTCTTAATTAATATAGTTACTTTATTTAAATTGTCTTTTCTTTATACTGCATACAAGTTTCCAACTAAAGGTCGTTTTGTTGAATTAATTACTTGCAGAGCTCACTTACACCTCAGCAGCCCCACCTACGCGGTGTCTGCAAGCAGCGCAGCACGCAGGCAGACTTACACTAGATGTGTAACCCTACTGAAAAAAATCAGATGACAATCAACTGATAATCAGCTGATTATCAGGTGATTTCAGCTCAATATTTTTATTAAAGATGATAGTTATCAATATGAGTTTATATGAGATAAAATGTTAATGATAATCAGGTGATAATCATTCAAAATTTGTAATCTTTAATATATTTATTATAAGTTGTTTAAAATAAGTAAAATTTATAAATTTCACATAATGAGGGTCAGTACTGGGGTGAGGATCATTGCAACGAAAGATAATTTTGCAGATAAATATTAATGCTGAATATATATTTACCGAGGGGTAAATTTACCGAAAGATGGAAGTGCCAACGGTCAGAATATTCGAGTATCAAAAGTGCCAAAAAATTATTCACGACGGATAAAAATGCCGAAAGTTAAAAATAAAATGCTGAAACATATATGTTGATTGGTAAATAAACAAAATTTTGATCATTTTGAACAAATCTTAGTTTACGGCATTTTTAACTTTCGGCATTTTTACCCTTCGTAACTTTTTTTCTGCAATTTTAACTTTCGGCAACTTTACTTGATGGGATTTGTTTCTTCAATATTTTTAACTTTTGGTATTTTTATTTATCTGCTAAATAAACTTTCAGTACATTTCTCCACACCCCAGTACTGGGGTTACCATCAGGATGATAACACGAAAACTCTGGCTGTGAGCTCCAATATTTTTGTTTTTTAATAATTTAATTTAAATAAATTTTTTTTTAATGTGCGCTTACGACTCCACTAATCCGAGGGATAACCTCAAAATACCGTGACACTATCCCGGCCGTTACTGTGGGCACACAGAGCGGTCGAGATCGTTGTTACACGACACATTTGGATCAGCATAGCCGTGCGCACATGACTCCACCGTACCGAATGAATTCCTAACCTCAAAATCCCCCAACGAACCGATACACCGCAGCCGCGAACACCGAATCATTTTTGTAACGAAATCGCGTATATGTTCTTGTAAATTGTTTAGTTTAAACAATTCTACTTGTAAAGGCGAAGTATTTTTAACAAGACGCATAATTGATTTCTGTTTCAGCCGGGATTTAACAACTGATTCCAAATGCTATTGTTTAACTAAGAAATATATTTTGTTATTGTTGAGAATATAAAAACAGACTCTTTTTTGTCCGTTTTCCCTATCCTGATCCTGGAACCGACTGACTATCCAGTCTCTTGTGAAACGGTCACGACTTATCTCGGTCCTGTAGTAATTAAATTTATGTAAGAATACAAAATCTATTGATTTTACTATCTGAAAAGTCGCGAACATACTAAACTGCGTCGTCTTTCTGACAACAGATTAAATAGAAAGATTTAAAATTTTTATAATAATTCTCAATTATGATATTTCAGGTCCGGGATACCAGGTAGTAGAGGTTTATCGCAATAATAAAAGGTTTTATAACAAAATAAATATATTCAAATTATAAATAAGGATAAGAATATTGCATTAATTGTTGCATATACTTTGTGTCAAAATAAACGAATAAATCCGCTTTGATTTTTACAAATAAGATTTTAAGTAGATACGCTTAAATTTGCGATATCTGCTCTATTTAGAAATTTTTATAAGTATTTGACAAGTCTTTGAATTTATGACAAGTGTAGGACTGATATGCTTTAAGATACGATATCGAGCCTGACTCGAAATTTTATAAGTATAGAAACGATGCGAAATTATTCTAAGTCGTTTATCTTCTCAAGGCGTGAGTTGCTCTTGAGAAGAGACTAGGCGCTTAAGTTGCGCTGGAGCTAGTGAGCTCATACTGGCCGTGTGGGTCCTTTTATAGGCCTCGGAGCGAGCGGGGATCGTGCCGCCGAAAATACTTTCACATTTACACTTTCACACAGACATTCACACCTATGTACAAAACTCATTCATACAAATAATTTATAATATGCGCGCGCTACGCCTCCGCCGCTTCTCCTTCTTTTGCGCTGCTGCGCTCGCCGCTTCTATATACATATATACATGGTGTGTTGCGCGCTCTCCCTCTTTTTTCGGTGTTGCTGCTACCACCGCTCGCTGGCTCGTGGCGCTGCTGAAGTTGCGCTGTCAACTGTAGCGCGGGCTTATCCTAGTTGAAAATGGGGGAGCGCGGTACTCGCGTAAAATCTAAAAATGTATTCAATAAATATTAGTTTTTATTCTGTATAGTTTTTTGCGGAGCTTGTACGGGGCGTTACACTTGGGGAAAGTTAAACCGTTACAATTTGATCTCACATAAACGCATATTTATAACTATCAGCTTTATTAAAAATACTGAGCTGAAATCACCTGATAATCAGCTGATGTTTTGGCATGATTATCAGCTGATTATCAGTTGATTGTCATCTGATTTGTTTCAGTGGGTTTTTTTTTTATGGCGATTTTTTGATCACTAGTGATTTTAGATACGTTCCACGAACTATCCTAATCATTATAACTCGGAAACTAAATGTTGAACTTTTCTTTGAAACATCATGATTATCGAATGTTATTATAACTATAGACTATTTTAATTTTAAGTTATTTCATGGATCATATCCAGAGAAAAACGAGAAGGAAGAATTTTAACTCCAACGTGCAGAGTTACTTCTTCTGTTTGTTTCCTTGCTAAAAAAAGTTAATAGTAGTTGATAGAAATCAATAGGATTTTTTATCGACTTTAAGTCTAACTTTTAATACCATTTATTGCATTAGAACTTGATAATTCTATATGAAAAAATTAAATAGAAATGGATGAAAGTTTACGAAAATTGAGTCTATATATAGCTTTTAATTGTGATTTTTCATATAGAATTTTAACGACTAATATCGATGTTATCGCGTTTTATCAAGTTCTAATGCAAAAATGGTATTAAAAGTTAGACTTAAAGTCGACAAAAAATCCTATTGATTTCTATCAACTTCTATTTACTTTTTTTAGCAGGGTTATTGTGACGAATATCAATTCTCGAGTAAGGCACCCATGTATACCTCCCGTCAGATGGCAGTATGTAAGCCTATATTTATAATAGTCTGATTGCACAGTAAAAAAAATACTTGAAGCTAAATAAATACAATAAATGAATAAGAAATTTAATAATAAATAAAAAGAACACATTTTCTTTTCATGCCGATCAAATGCCATCAACTATATATAATAATATAATATAAACAATTATAGCTATGCGAGAAAAAGAGAGAGAGAGAGAGAGAGAGAGAATTAATCATAATTGATTATGTACATATAATTGATTCGAAATAATTTTATCTATCAAACGAAAAAATACAAAAACTTTATAGAATTATATATGAAGCTACATGCAAGAGAATTGGCAGCGGTTTTTATTGGCATCACGTGCCGTACATTGCCCTATATACATTATCTATATTTATCGATTACTATTGATGCTAGCACCATCTGCTGGTTTAATTTTCATCACTGTGTAATTAAAATCCAGAACATATTAAATTGCTCTAACACTTTCGTATTTCGTATCGTACTCCTTATTTATACTCCGAAGGAGAACAAACTCTGTACTATGAAAATGTTCCACATTCCCCGGTGAAGATCGCCAGGTCCGCCGAGCGGATTGCCGAGACCTAGCGAGTAACATCTACCTCTGTTGGCGAAAAATCCTATAGCTCTAAATGATTTCAGGAATCAAGTTCAAGACCACCTCGAATTTTTTTTTTCAATGAAAAACGTTGTATAATGATTCATTAATAATAAATATTATCAATAAATCATTATGCAATCAATTATATTTAACAATTTCAGCAAACTAAATGAGAGAAAGAGAGAGAGAGAGAGAGAGAGAGAGAGAGAGAGAGAGCGTGTCGGGAAATACGCTATCTCTCTGTAGTCGTATACGATAAAAGGGATACTTTTATACTTAGACAAGATTAAACTTAAAACTTAAGCTTAAACTTAAACTTAAACACAACTCAAACCCCGACAGGGGGGCGATGATCATATGCTGCTTTCAATTTTAGATTCAATATGTGATTGACAGCTGTGATCGTTGGCAGGGTCAGTTTCATACACATAAGAATTATACACAATTTAATATAACACAAACGTTTATGAAGTTTTTATTCTGCGCAATGTGTTTTTGATTGAACACACATGGAAAATATAAATATTTAGACATCGTTCTACACGTATAAATTTACACGATAAAGAAATCAATATTTAATATACCTGCAAATTGTACACAATATATTGTGCACTGAAATTTTTTAGAAAATAAT
>QLYP01001606.1:0-11188 GCA_016647725.1 Nasonia giraulti | reverse complement strand
CTTTACCTCGTGCCACCTTATCGCGTCCGGAACCTAATATACTGATACAAAATCTATTGATTTTACTATCTGAAAAGTCCGGAATATTCTGACAACAGATTAAATAGAAAGATTTTAAATTTTTATTATAATTCTCAATTATGATAGTTCAGGTCCGGGATACCAGATAGTGGAGTTTTATCGCAATAAAGAGATTTTTGTTCTTTATAACAAAAATAAATATATTCAAATAATAGAATATTGCGTATATCTTGCATATATTCTAAGTATCACAAAAATTAAATGGGTAAATCCGTTTTAATTATTACAAATAAAAATAAACAGATACGCGTTTAAGTTGCGTAATCTGATTTGAAGTATTTTACCTGCTCAGGGCGTAATTTGCTCAAGAGCAGGGACTAGGCGCTTTAGTTGCGCTGGCGCTTAAGTTGCGCTACGGCTAGTGAGCTCATACTGGCCGTGCGGTCCTTTTATAATCCTCGAAGCGAGCGGGGATCGTGCCGCCGAAAATACTATCACATTCACAATTTCACACAGATATTCACGCCTATATACAAAACCCATTCATACAGATAATTTATAATGTGCGCCACTGCGCCGCCGCTTCTATATACATATATACATGGTGTGTTGCGCGCTCTCCCTCTTCTTTCGGTGTTGCTGCTACCGCCGCTCGCTGGCTCGTGGCGCTGCTGAAGTTGCGCTGTCAGCTGTAGCGATAGACAAGAGTAGGGTGACGAATGCTTTTTGATTTATTTTTATTTTTATTTTAATTACATGATGGATCGTGTGTAGGGCATTACAAAGTATACAGATGACTGTGACATCAGTTTTAGATTTATAGATTCATGGCGTTTTTTACCATCATCGTTGGAAAAGCTTGCATCATATTTGGAAACCGTGCCGATAGCAGTAAATGAGTTTAAAAATGATGGATTTACAGATGAAGAAATCAATCTTCTTAGACGAAAGGGTATATTTCCATATGATTTCGTAGATGGATTGGACAAGTTGATGACTACAAAACTGCCAGAGAAGAATGAGTTTTACAATAAACTAACAGATTCTCATATTATTGACGAAGACTATCACCATGCTGTTACAGTATGGAATATGTTTACTATAAAAACTTTGGGTGAATATTCAGATTTGTACTTGAAAACAGATGTTTTATTATTAGCTGACGTATTCGAAAGTTTTCGAGAGACATCTCTGAAAGCGTATAGTTTATGTCCTGCACACTTTTACACGACTCCAGGTCTTACATTTTTAGCAGCTCTAAAAATGACAAAAGTGGAATTGGAGCTTCTTACAGATATAGATATGCTGATGTTTATTGAAGCAGGCATTCGAGGAGGAATAAGTCAATCTTGCAATCGGTATGCTAAGGCGAACAATCCGTACATGGGACCATCATACGATAAGAATCAGAAAACGAAGACACTCTTATATTTTGATATTAATAATCTTTATGGATGGGCTATGGTGCAGTATTTACCAGTGGGAAAATTCAAATGGATCGAATATGAAACGAAATCAAATTTTTTCAATGCACCACCAGACTCTGATACAGGCTACTTTGCTGAAGTAGATTTAGACTATCCTGAAGAAATACATGATGATCATCAAGATTTGCCTTTTTGTGCAGAGCATCGTACACCCCCTAGCTCAAAGCAAAAGAAACTGTTGACTACTTTGAACGATAAGAAAAGGTATGTCATTCATTATCTTGCGTTAAAACAGGTATTAGATAATGGACTTCGACTTAAAAAAGTGCATAGGATTCTGGGTTTTAAGCAGAATCCTTGGCTCAAACCATATGCTGAATTTAATACAGAGAAGAGAAAGCAGGCTAAGAATGAGTTTGAAAAGCTTTTCTACAAGTTATTAATTAATGCAGTATATGGTAAGTGCATCGAGCGAGAACGATCTCGCGTTGATGTGCGATTAGTGAATAAATTTACAGGTCGATATGGAGCAGAAGCACGTACAGCTCAACCAAATTTTCATAGTTGTGCTATCTTTGATTAAAATTTGGTTGCTATACAGCTAAAGAGAACGGGTATTACAATTAAAAAACCAATATACGTTGGTCTCAGCATTCTCGATTTGTCTAAAACATAGTTATACGATTTTTATTATTCATATTTGAAGCGTCGACTTGAGGACAAATGTAAACTTCTTTACACCGACACAGATAGTCTAATATATGAAGTCGTTGACGTGGATATGTATAAAATAATGAAAGAAGACTTGCACAAATTTGATACTTCTGATTACAAAGAAAACAATCAATTTGGAATCCCGCGTGTAAATAAAAATGTGCCTGGATTAATGAAAGATGAATGCTGTGGCAAGAATATGACGGAATTTATTGGTTTACGTAGCAAAATGTATAGTATTTTGATAGATGGATTTGAGACTGTGAAAAAAGCCAAAGGCATAAAATCGAGCGTTGTGAAGAAAACAATCACGTTCGAAGATTATCGAAAATGTCTTGAAGAACAAATTATTGTTAAACGTGAGCAGTGCAACATTCGCTCTAAATTGCATGTAGTGCATACTGAAAAACAGAATAAAATATCACTAAGTCCGCATCATGATAAAACATACTTATTACCTCATAGAACAGACACTTTGCCTTGGGGTCATTACCGAATTATTGAGGAACAGACGGCACTGGCTGTAATTCAAATGGAGGGGGATGAAAAAATGGCTGATACAAGATAAGAAAGAGTGGGGGAGATGGAAATGGAGAAGGGGTATGAAGCGACCAATACTGAAGAAGAAAGCGAGAGAGCAATGGAGAGGGGGAACGAAGTGACCAATTAAAACAGTGCAGCATGAGTGGGGATGACACTTTATGGCGATACAGGCGAACAAATCATTATCGAATACGATGTTTGTGAGGAGATAATGCACGAATGGAATCCATCGATGGGGGGGGGGGGTATCTTCCGATAGAAGGGATATTCTACAAGAGGCGATGGAAGGGGCAGACATCATGGTGGGGAATGGGCTATATCAACCGACACAGCACGGTGAAGAGCACATTCGAGCAGTCGAGCTGGAAAATTACCTGCCTTTGGAGAAGAAACCAAGACTCACTTAATATTTCCAAGTAAGTTCATAGCTGATTCTTACTATTTTTCTTCTCAAAGAAAGTATTGTCTCTAACACAAATTCTTATATTTTTACTTTTCAGAATGGATCTATCTGCACTTAACAAAATTGCTGAGCGCGAGTTCTTACCCAAGAAGAAAGCCACTGACTTAGAAAAAGATCATGCATACATGGTGACTGCGCTCAAGGAAGTAAAGATGAGATTCGGCACGAAGATCAGGGCCGAGATCGATGACAGCTTTCAATTATTTCTTCCAGAAAAGATCTCATGAGCAATCTTGAAAGATCAAGAACTTTTCAATAATCTCTCTAACACAGCAAATAAACTTAGTTTATTTATAACATATCAGCGTGGAAGTTCCTTTAAGTTCACCACATGCTAAAATAATGAAATACAAAGACTGATAATTGTTAAATACTATTTATTTATTTGTTCAAACTTGTGTGTAATTTACATGAACAAATACATTATTAAATATAATAACAATTACTTTCTTATTTATTAAAACCTTGAATAATTCATACAATTTCATTTTTATCTATCCAACTATTATGCTTGTCACTAAATCCTAACCATTTAACATATACGCGTTTACCACTTTTCTTTAAAACTTTGTCTACTAAAGAAATTTCCGGATACAGTTTTATGAATTTCCGTTTCATAAAAGCCGCCAGAGACGGGTTTATCATACTAATCTTTGAGATGGTAAGATACTGGATCTGTTTTTACAACTCGCTTTATTGTGAAAATTTCCGTTGACCAGTTTGGCGTGTAACCTTTTTCAAAAATATTTTTTATCCTACTTATTCGTACTTTATCTCCTACTTTAAATTTCGGTTTTTTCACTGGCGACTTTTCATTTGGAAAACGTCTCTTGACTTCTCGCTCATTTGCCTGTGTAACATTTTCAAGCTCGATTCCTGTTGTCCGATATTTTCTCAAATTATATGCTTTGAGCAACTTAGGTAGAATAACCAACCATTTATAGCTTCCTCGTTTGCTGAATTCTGTCCACATTGCATTTTTTAACGTTCTATTGAATCGTTCGCATATACTTGCATGAAGATTACTATGTGAAGAGTATAAGTGTATATTGCGCTTCTTCATAAGTTTCTGAAAAATTGAATTGTAAAATTCTTTTCCTTGGTCAGTTTGTAGATTCTTCGGTACTCGTCCTTCTTTGAGTATTGACTTCATAGCTGTAGTAACATCATTACCACTCTTTGACTTGACTGGCACGGCCCATGCATACTTTGAAAATATATCTATGACAGTGAGTAAGTAATGAAAACCTTTGTTTTCTTTAGAATATGGTATCATTTCTACAATATCAGCTTGCCAAGTCTCGTCTATTCCACGTATGTCATATTTTCTTCTCTTGTATCACCGACGTGCTGGCTTGTGCAGCTCTTCAGCTACTCTATGACGTTCCATCTTCATTTACAGTAGATGAAAATCCATCTGAAAATTCGTCTATACGAACTTTTAATTGTTTATTCACTTCTTCAATGATATAATCAACACCAGAGTAATTGCGAAGAGTTGTACTATAAAGATAACGCAATTTTGCATTCACTTCCAATGGATGTTTTTCAACTTGCTGCTTATATTCTTCTATAACTTCACCAATTCCAGCAATTTTAGCAGCTATATAATTTATTTCAGTTTGTTTGTTAGTTCAGTTTGTTGAATAACTTTTAGTGAATGCAAGGTGATTGCATCGTTTGGCTGATTGGGCGGTCCTAGGTTGCAAAGTCGCTTGTTTTCTAAATCAAAATCACCGTCCGGTGTAAAATTGAAACCAATGCCTGGAGGACCACGACTCACTTGCAACCCCTCAAGTTTTCTTCCAAACACATCGAGACTCATGGTAGTACTGATGCAAAGAAGAAACTTGCGTTTCAATATATATACCCAGCTTCACGTAATTCCTCAATAATCGACTGGATTTCATTGTCGTGATTATTATTTCCAGCTGATCGTTCGGCAATCAATAGTCGAAGTCTCTCAGTAAGCTCGTTTGGATCATCCCAGTAGACGAGATCAATGGAAGAATTTTTCTTAGCTATTTTGTATTTAGGTATAAGTCTTCCTCGGCTGCTGTTGTTCTTTTTACATGGAGTGCTGCGGAATATTGGTGCTAAGATATTTTTATATTTATTACTTCTCGACATTCGGATAGATTCATCTTTGCTGAATTTTTTTCGATCAGCATTTGTTGCTTCCAGAATCTTGCGATAATTTTCACGATCTGAAGATTACGATAAGTATCAAAGATAGAGTGGTTGATGCCACATGTTGTTGCATCTGATAAACAAAAAATCCAGCTATTGAATTTCATTGGTAAAGATAATCCTATCTCCATGTGTTTCCGTTCGTGGGAGTTATTTGAATATCCTCTTCTCCCAAGCACTACTAAACACGTCTAGACAGTTAAAACATCAAATCAATTGGAAAAACCTCGTTTTGTGATTCTTGGACTGCAAACAAAGAGAAAATCATTGAGAACTGCAAACGCCAGTCGATTTGACCATTGTGAGTTGAGTAATGTGAAACTTTCCTTGAATTCACAATATTATCCATACAACAATGTGAATCTCGACATAGCAAAAATTAGTTTGCCATTCTCTATGATACGTACGCTAATTTTCAAAAATCCTACTATGGAAGAGATCCGCAACCGCTGCTGACAAAGTCTTCGTTTCTCAACTTTGCACCACTCGTAGTTATTGACTGTTCACGACAAAACGAATCTCTCAAGAGCGCTCCTGTCGATGTACGTCTGGAGTTTGAGGCTAAAAAAGATTTTCCTACTGCAAAAAAACGACTGCGGAAAAACGACTGCAAGTGCTGCAAGAATACCACAATCAGCCGACGGCTGGACACTTCGACCGCGAGAAAACATACAAAAGAGTGACGGAGAAGTATTTCTGGCCAAGAGCGTATCGAGACATAGCAAGATACGTACAGCGCTGTCAACTCTGCCAGCTGGGTAAGGTGGAACAGCGCGCACCGCAGGGGTTTATGGGCAAACGCGTGGTGCAGAAACCCTGGCAGTGGGTAGCAGGGGATATCATGGGCCCCTTGCCGCGACGGGCATACCGTGCCAGCAGCACAGTCGGAGAGTGTGCTGCGAGCCTTCTCAGAGCTGGTGACGCTCTCTGAGGTGACCAGCCGCACCCGTCAAGAGGCCGTGCAAGTGGTCGAAGAAGGGGCCGAGGTCCAGGCCGAAGAGGCGACCGCAGAAGAGGCCGAAGACGACCCCGACCAGACGGCAGTCACCGTGGTCGAGAAGAACAGCGGCCGTCCAGCTGGGGACTCGTCGGCGGACAACGAGCCGGCGAGCGAAGAGGCAGGTGCTTGAGGCGTCACCCCCGAGCCATCAACCCCGAGAGCGAGTTCCTTCGGTGACGAGGAGCGCGCCGACAGCTGGGGTAACTTGCGACAGGAGCTGCAGACGCTCCGAAACACCATCAGGGAGACGGAGGCCTGGGAGGTGGACCTCTTCGCACGGTTCGACGCGTACCTCGAGGCAGCCGGACAGCAGGCAGACCCCGAGGCGTTGACTTGGGTCACCCGCATTGAGAACCGGCGTGAGCAGCAGGCCCTCATAGCTGGAGCTCGGCGACGGCGAGCAGACCGTCGCCGCGCTCTCGAAGAATAAGCGCGCAAGGCGCAGGAGCACCTCAACCGGCTGCGCGAGGAGCGCGAGCGGCTGGAAAAGCAGGGCGCAAGTGTTGGTAAAGATATATATTTATTTTTATGTTTAAATGGAAAAATAAATGAGGGATGGTCGACACAGAAGATTTTTGAAGACTTTTAATTAATTAGTTGAGTAATACATGTGCTCGATGCACAAGGATATCAAACGCGTAGTTTAATAACGTGCGTACATGCGTCATGGCGTAGCTACCGTTCGATTGTCTCTGCTCTCCTTTGTTCCCACGTGTGACAAATTACAGTATACGCATGCTCGGATAGCTAGCGTACAACCACTACACTGTTACACTTACGCACACGGCTATACCTTCTCCCACACACACAGTAATACAGGTATACCCCTTCTCTTGCTCGCTTTCCGTCGAACACGCATTCCATAGGTACAGCGGCTGATTGTATACTTACATAAGTATATCTCAACAGCAAGCACGGCTCGCACGTGCGCGGTACGAGGAGGAAATTGCTCGGCAGAAGGAGCAGCAGCGCGCAGAGTATCTGCGTCGAAAGAGGGCCGAAGAACTGCGCTGCTTCGTGTGTGGATACCCGGGAGTGAAGCGGTCCAACCGGATACGCGGCGACCGAGCATCAAACGCGCGCGTCGAAACTATAAGTCCGTAACATTAGCTACTGCGCGATTTATAGATTACCGAATCGGCTGCAGACGCCGAGTCCGAGACTCGCTGCCACCGAGTCGTCGGCTCGTCTCCAGTGCGAGCCGCGAGTGTGAACTCGTTCTCTCGCGACACGCGTTACATTGTATTAACATCTTGAGTGAATATAGACATCTTACTTTTGAACACGAACGCATGTCTGTTTCTTCCGTAAACCTATTGCGTCCTTCCGACAAACCCGGTAGAGTAAAGCCGGTTACATCGCGGCGTGGCTACAGAGCACGCGCCTGGCCGGAGACTCTATACGCGAAGAAAGCGCGGCGAGCTTCGCACGCCGCTCAGTTGTACACCGAGGCAACCCGGCTGCATAGTACGGAGTCGGCATTGCACCGACGGCTAACGTCCGTCGCCGACTTCAGCATCATCGAGGGATAGCCGTGCGGAGATAAAAAAGTGAGTGATCCCCCATCTTCGCGACTGTCGCGCTAAAGCCCAGTTGCCCCGTGACAGTACCTGAAAGAGAATAAAATTAATTATCTTCACACTGCAGAGACTTTAGATTATCGTTCGTTAGAGCAAAAAGTGCAAATTTTTTAACTATTATAACTAAAAAACTAAACTATGGAACTTCTTATAAAAAATCATGTTGATGAATTATGGTAAGAACTACTTTTTGTATAAATATCCCCGGCTGAAAATAATCATATGAGTGCTCATATGATAATCATGTGATACTTCCGACCGAATCCTCATATGAAAATCATATGAGTGTCGTATGATATATCGTAAATTCTCATACGAATAAATAATTATTCTACCCCTATTCGATACTTATTAATTATATCTTTCTTTGTACTGTTGATTTGTAAGTTGCATCGAGAATTCATTTTTTCATAGATATTACATTGAAAAAAATCTGGATTTATGGAGATTAGGACCCTGAATCTCAAGATTATGAAGCAAGCGTTTTACCACCGAGCCATCGTGATCTTTGATATTGTCGATTACTTTAGTAGAATGAAATAGTCATTATAACTTTCGCGCTCTTGTATGTTTTATTTATGATTACTCAATTACTATTAGTGTGTTTTAATAAAATAAACTCATTATAATTAATTAATAATAAATAAAGCATACAATGACGTGTTAGATAATATAATGACTATTTGATTCTACTAAAGTGATCGACATCAAAGATCACGATGGCTCGGTGGTAAAACAATTGCTTCGATGCAACTTACAAATCAGCAGTACAAAGAAAGATATAATTAATAAGTATCGAATAGGGGTATCATACGACACTCATATAATTTTTATATGAGGATTCGGTCGGAAGTATCATATGATTATCATATGTTTGTTCTACTTATTCTTTCCTGAAAAAATTCCGTTACTGAAAAAACCCGTATTGACGAGCGTGATAAGTGAATAAAAAGGTATGAATCAAGTTAGAAACTTGGCTACTGAGAGCCAGCTGAGATTAGTGGCCGATTTAGGTAAAATGAAGGCAAATGTTGTACAGCCGGGATTTTTGACTAGATTTGTTATAATTAGAACGAAGCTATGGCGACGACCTTGGAAGTCTTATTAAGGTTGATGCGGTAGCAAGCTTTATTAAAACATTCAATGACTCAGTTTGGGTCCGTAATCGTGATCAGGACAGAAACAGAAGCTGCAATGGAAAAATGGCTTAATAAGCAGTACATATGCTGAGCTTGGAGTGACTAAAAGATTGTGCATTAACTGGTTCAGCTCTAAGACAAAGGTTGGTGCATGGGTGATTAGGTTAGGCTCTTGATGCTCGATTGCTGCGATGGTCAAGTAGCCAATTTTGTAAAAGATCAAAAAATTTTAGATTGGGGATGTCGAAGCCACGCTGATTGGTCGACATGTTCTGGTTTTCCTAATCTCAAAAATATTTTGGATTATAAATAATAAGTACATACACTCATTTATCGCACATAAACGCGATGCTCTGAGGTGCGTATTTTAAAACTTTATATTCACAAGCGCCTTAATATGCACACCAATGTATATAATTTAGACAAACAATGTGAACTACGGCGCAAGGTGGAGGCGACGATGAATGTGAGAATCAGTAAGATGACCGACACTTTTTCATACAATATTTTATGATGTACAGTTTTTTAATAATTAAATGACTAAAAACTCTGTGTTCCGAAGTCACTTACACAATAAGAAACGATTATCAATTTGATTTTTATTGATTTGAAGTATATTGAAAGCATATAATAAGAACTACTGCGCAAGGTGAGGTCACAATCAGTAAAGTTCGCTCTGACAGCCCGTTGACATTCAGCAAACAATGGCTTATTCCTTCTTTTGACGAATGCGACCAATTTTTACTATAAACTCTATCAAAAAAAAAACCGCTGCCAATTCTTTGGCACGTAGCTTCCTTCAACATTATGTATTGCTTAATATCAGAATTGTTTTTACTTCATATATAGTTCTATCAATTTTTTTTTGTTTGGTGATTATTTCGAATCAATTACATATACATATATATATCAATTACATATACATAAATCTCTCTCTCCCTATCTTTCTTTCGCATAGCTCACATAGCTAATTGTTAAACTGATCTCTAAGAGACATCACCCTCCCTTTTTTATCTAACATCTTATTTACTAACACTTTAATTTAATGCTATATTTGTTTTAATTACATTTAAATGATATCGTTTCCTCACCACCAAGCGGTAGATATCTCGGCGCGTTTTTTTTTTTGTAAGAAAATGTAACCGTTTTCATATCTCAATATTTGTCTATTAACTTAATCTCTTTTTATTTAAACTTTTATTTAAACATAACAAATCTTCCTAACACAAATATCAATATTAATGATAAGGTGTATAAAATTACAAATTCCATCATGGTAATAATATCAATTCAGGACATTACACGAATATGTTGAGGAAAAATAATAAATGGATAAGGGTCGACGACTTGAATATAACAAAACAAAATTGTCCTAGGTACAGCAAAGATGCTTATCTTGTTCTATTAGAAGAAATATAATTCATTAAATAACATGCATTTATCAATAATTGAAAAATAATTTTAAATAAAAGTAAAAATAAAGTGGATTAGGCCTTTTCGCATAATATTGTGCATTATATTGCTTTCTTTATTCTGTTGCAACAAAATAAGTCATTAATATAAATCAGGTGGAAAGTAGAACTTTTCCACTTCATTCGTAATTAGTTTAGAAGATATTATGAGATTGGGGATACCACTTTAAACAAAGTTTTATATCATCCATTTTAACACTTCTATATGTAAATCTCAGTAAATAGTAAGATATAAAACATTGTTTTAAAGAAATGTAAAAGAAAAGAGATGAAGTAAAGAAAGAAGGAATTAATGTCCAAGTTTTATTCACAAATATCTATTTTACTTTCTTTAAATTTCTGGATCTTAACAACAATCACAACACAATTAGAATTTGAGGTTAGAACTGCAGAAAAGGATTATCTAAAGATTGCGCATGGGCGAACTTTTTCCATGGCTCATTAAAATACACTAGGTGATATTAAGTATCTTAAACATCTTCGACTGATCAAGTCCCTGAACTAGCACTTGAGAGCTCAGCTCAGCTCACATGCCGACCAGCGATAAGAAATTGTTAGGACTATGTTTGAAGTCCACGGATTTGTTTTTCAAAAATTCGAGTATCCACAGTATACCCTCGGGTACTTCCGGTATTCCCC
>QLYP01001604.1:0-11215 GCA_016647725.1 Nasonia giraulti | reverse complement strand
AAAAGGAATCGTCTTGTCCACTGTATGATCAATTTCTGATATAACTACTTGAGATATTACTTACAAAATCATTCAACTTATCATGTACTTGTATCTCACCGACTATATATATATATATATATATATATATATATATCCAAGTCATCTGCGTTGTTCCATTAAGCGTTGCGCCCAGCTGGCTAACCTGCATTTTTCTAACGACATACTCTAAAGTTAAGTAGAACAGCACCGTAGAGAGCCCATCCCCTTGTTTTAAATCATTGCGTATCGTGAAGGGTTCTGATATATTACCACCTACTCGGACCTTTCCCGTGCTTCCGTTCAAACATATTTGAATCAATCTCACGAGTTTTTTCGGTACACCGGGAAGTACTAGAATTTGATACATTTTGCTTCGCTTAATAGAGTCGTACGCTTTTTTAAAATCTATAAATAGTTGGTGTATGGTTTCGCAAAATTCCCACTTTTTCTCTAACAACTGTCTTATGGTAAACATTTGATCGCTCGTCGATCTGTTGCGCCGAAATCCGCACTGATAATCTCCTACTATATCTTCCGCGAATGGAGTGAGTCTAGCTTGTATTACGTTTGACAGAACTTTGTAGCACGTTGCTAAAAGCGAGATACCCCTATAGTTATTGCAGTCTGTCTTATCCCCCTTTTTAAAAATCGGTATAATGATAGATTCCTTCCAATTTTCGGGTATTGTTTCATTTTTCCAGATGGCACATACTAATTTTGAAAGTGAGCTCGACACCCCCATATTTGAGTAACTCAGCTGGTATAGAGTCATTTCCCGCGGCTTTGTTGTTTTTTAGTTTTTTAATCGCGGCCTCTACTTCTTGGTAGCTTGGTTCCTCCACGTGGAGTTCAGCAGTGTGAATTTCGTCCCCTAATTCTTCGCTATTTTCGTGCACGTTTAATAATTTATCGAAATAATTTTTCCACAGCGACAGTAATTCATTGTCATTTGTTACGAGGTCCCCGTTTTCGTCCTTCATCAATTGCGCTCTACTCCTAAAACCCTTTCTGATGGCGTTAATCCCTCTGTACATTTCGCGTGGGTTATTTTCCTTACTGTTAGTTTCTATTCTCCTAATAAGATTCTTTTGATACTTCCGCTTCTTATTTCTGTAGATCGCGCTCGTCTGTTACCTTACGTTAGAATACTCTTCTACGGTCCTATCGCTTCTATTTTGTAAGCTATCTGATTTAGCCTTTTTGGGCCTTTCAAACCAGAGTTCGCACTCTTCGTCAAACCATGGTTTGCTCTTTGGCTTTTTCTTTTTACCCAGTACTTTGTTCGCGGCCTCTTTTACCGTTTTTTCGATGTCCCCCCATAAGCTATTCGGTTCGTCATTCCCCTCCGGCGATGTGTTTGCTTCTTCAAGTGCCTGAAACTTGTTATTAATTTCTATCTGGTACCTAATTCGCTCTGTTCTATCTCGTAGCTTATCAATATCGAAGCTTTCTACCTTGTTTGCTCGCTTACTATTTTGATTCGCTACTAGTCTAGCTCTTAATTTGGCTACTACTAGGAAGTGGTCCGAGTCACTATCCGCCCCTCTGTAAGCCCTTACATCGAGAACGTTAGTATGACGTCTTTTTTCAATGAGGAAATGATCAATTTGGTTATGCGTGGCCCCGTCCGGCGATGTCCACGTTGCCTTGTGTATGTCCTTGTGCTTAAAACACGTAGTTGTGATTATAAGATCTTTTGCCGCCGCGAAATTTATGACCCTAATACCGTTATCATTGCTGGCTTCGTGCAGGCTTTCCTTCCCTATAGTAGGCCTAAACATTTCCTCCCTACCTATTTTAGCATTGAAATCGCCTAATACTATTCTTGTGTCGTAAGATACGAACTGGTCGATTACCTGCTCTAAAGTTTCGTAATAGAGATCCTTAGCTTCTTCTTCTTTGTCCTCCGCAGGACAGGACATTAATAAATACATATCTATACCATTCACCTTCGATAATGATGTACGAGAGCCTCTCATTGACGGACTTGAAACTTTTAACCGAATGTATGATGCTTTTGCTTACGAGAAATCCGGTGCCTAGAGATCCCCCACTCCCGGCCCCATACAGGTACGTGTAGTTACCCGATGCTAGTACTCCGCCATCTGGCCACCGCAATTCCTGTATTGCTACCAAATCTAGATTGTGCCTATCAGCTTCCTTTACGAGTTCTTTAAACGCGCCTGCTCTGTATAGACTGCGAACATTCCAAGTTCCGACCCTTAAGTCCCTTTTGGTTCGGATTTTATTTTTTTGAGCCATGATAGTATGTTAAACCCGCGCGCTTCGGATCCTGTTCCGATCGCAGGTGAGTCCACGGTTCTAGAGGTGATAACCCCCATACCTCTCTAGAACTAAGTATGAGAGCTTTCCGACTTTGAAGAGGACAGTGTAAATTCGTCGTCAGACACACTACGGTTTCATTCTCGCATCCTAACGCCCCCCTGCAAGGCAGCGCGCCTTCGCTGGCATCGTTACCGCGTAAGACCAGGTGACGAATCATTCTACACATCCCCTTTCGGGGCAGTTGTCATCGCTCCCGCATCCTCCTCGGCAGCAGGATTTTTGCCCATTTTTATAATGTGTGATGAAAGAGATAGATTGAGAGATAAGAGATAATATGAAGTGTTTTTTTGTTGTGGTGCTTGCGTAGTGTTTCTAGATGAATGCGTTCGCCAGTGTGGGCTCATCACACCCACGCCCGGGCCTATCGGCTGTCCGCGGCTGCTTATTCAATTTATTCGCAGATAAAATGGCTGAAAATAATAACATCAAGATGGCTTCTAGAGAAGCAAGTAAAGCACCTGGCAAACCGATTTTACAAACAAATAACTACCGCATGACATATGGTGATCTAAACTACTTAGGTTCTAACAAAGCATAACTATACTGTGATAGAGGAGTGAAAGGTAAGCAGACTTTTATCAACTCAATGTACCCTCTAAAACAACAACCACAGCATAAGGACCTAATAGTTCTAGACGACATAGTCTTCACTTCACCTTGCAACTGCGACTCATCAAATCAACACAAGCAGATGTTTCCACATTACAGAGTGACGTGCGCAGTTGGACTTACATGTCCAGCTAGATTAAGCAAAATCGAAAGAATAATTTTTGCCAGAACGATGAATGCATCTACCGAAACCTTCACAACAGCGAGACAAATGTTAATTAGATATTGGTAAACGAGTGAATCGTGTGCAATAAATGGTTACCAAGACCCAAGGTACATTGTAACCTGACAAAACTAAGTATTAATATAGCTATCATGTAGGGAATTATTATTATAATAAGCGTTTTTAATATAGAATACAGAATTTATCATTACTAGTTGAAATAAGAATTTATCAAGGTTGTTTCACACATTTGTTTTTGTTACTTTGTTACGTTATTTTATTTTATTATACACAAAAGTTATATTTAGTATTAAGATGTATTTTGTGGAGCCACCCATCGAATACCACCCCAAATTACACCTTGTCTGATGTATTTTCCTTTCGACTCAATAAGAAAGCTTGTGGTGACGTCAAGCCAATTACTTTCAAATATGTAGGTATAAACATACCACTTTAAAAAGAACAAAAATGTCTTTGGGGATGATTTTCACTAGCACCACTACTTCGGCGGTGGTAGTTTTAGTTGCCAATATTCGCTATGCGCCGAAGAGCGGATAGACCTGGAACTTCAGAACCTATTCCCATTTAACCGCGTGGAAAGTGGCGCCATCGTAGAAGCTCTGAAGTTCTGGACCCATCCCATTTAACCACGTGGAAAGTGGCGCCGTCACCTCCCATTCCGCACATACCTAGCGAATATATTTATTCAAGCTTGGTAAATGGTTTGAATCGAGTAACTTTTTATTATTAATTATAGATTATAGATATATTAATAACGTTTCATTGGTTATTATATATAACCTATGAATATAAAAAAAATACAGAATTAAGAAATTAATTTTGTGTAAGTAAATAAATAAAAGGAACATACAAAAATAATAACTAATGAAACGTTATGAATATATCTTTATCTATAATCTATAATTAATAATAAAAAGTAACCGATTCAAACTAATTCCTTTACGAAAAAACCCTGCAGGATTTCTTGCAGGAAATCCTGCAGGAATTCCTGTAGGGATATAAGATATGCTGCAGGATTACCTGTAGGATTTCCTGCAGGTTTTTTTGTAAGGGAAAAGGGATAACTATTTTTATGTTTTACGAATGAATTTGTATAGAATAAAATCAGATAAGTAGTGGAAATGGATAACATTAAAGCAGCACTGATAAAATTAAAAGATGGCCGGTACCACACAATCCTAACAAAATACCTTACGAGGATTAAAAAGAATAAAGCATTCTTTAAAATTAAAGGAACCAAAAAAAACATTAAGTGTGAAATAGTTGGTTATAACAGTAAGTTTTGTATTAATATATTATTTGAAAATTAACCGTGAACAGTTTGGAATCAAAATATTAAGATTATGGTTGAGTAAAGACCTCTTGAAGCATAAAGGACTACCCACATACTGAGAGAATTATTATTGTGGTGTGATTATACTGTTGCACGCATTTGATTTTGGCAGAAAATCTCATAGATGACATTTTTTATTCTCTTAAAGAAATATCTTAAGTAATTATAGCTAATCAAATATATATTACCAATTAAATTTGGATATTGGAACAATTCTTTCGTCGAGGAAAGTCTCAGAATCATTTTTACACTTATACTTATAAAATTACTATTACATTTTCTCAGGTGACAAAAATGCTTTTACACAAATCGCAACAAATTTGAATTTGAATTTGCCACAAGTGGCAATTGCTCTTGATGAATCTCTGAATAGCAATATCCTGTCTACTTCATCGTCTAGTTTGAGTAATTTTAAAGCTTTAGAAAAAAGCGATTTTAAACATCCAAGCGTGTTAAATGATTCACTTACATGTAACACATCTTCTAAATCAGGTAACAATAATACATAATTTTTAGTGGAATCCTTTTCACCTTTAACACTATTTAACTATTAGAAAAGCACATTTCTCTGCTGAATACTTTTTTTTAAATTATTAGTAATTTGAGAGTATAATGAAACTCTCAAAGTTCCAATGATTTAAAAAATGAATCATACACCAAATATAATGATATTTGACTATTTTAATAAAATATATGATTGTCTCAGGAGAAAATTCATTTACTGAAACTAACTATCAGACACACAATGAAGTTTCAATTGCCACAAATGTTGCACTCAACACTATGGACAAGACTTCAAATCCGAAAGATGGTGTTATTATTCCCGAAGACAAAGAAATGTATATTGGTGAAGGTAACATTCCTTTATTATATCTATTATCTATGTTCATTTAACACAACCGTCATAGAACGATTTCAGTAAGCTTTGCACTTCATAGTCAGTTTAACGTACATACATATGTTAAAAGTTATTCTTATAAAGTAATGCAATTATTCATAAAAAGTTATTTACAAACACAAAAAAACTGTATTAACAGTCATTTATCTACTAAATACTTTTTTTAAATCATTGGTAATTTGAGAGTATAATGAAACTCTCAAAATACTGATTATTTCAAAAATGTATTATTCAGCAAATATAATGATATTTGACTATTTTAATAAAATATATTATTGTCTTATGAGAAAATTCGTTTACGAAAACCGACTGTCAGACACACAATGGAGTTTCAATTGCCGCAAATGATCTTGCACTTAACACTGTGGACCAGACTTCATATCCAAAAGATGGTGTTATTATTCCTGAAGACGAAGAAATGGATATTGGTGAAGGTAACATTCCATTATTATTTCCATTATTTATGTTCTTTTAACACAGTCAGGGAATGATAAGCTTTATCTCGACTGATCGAGGTAAGCTTTGCACTTCGTAGTCAGTTGAACGTACATATGTATGTTAAAAGTTATTCTTATAAAGTAATGCAATTATTCATAAAAAGTTATAAACACAAAAAAGCTGTATTAGCAGTATTATTGTTAGCCATAACATTTATCAAAAATCTGATATGGTACGTAACATTGTTCTAAATAATTTAACCAAAATCTAGTGAAAATTGAAATATCCTAGCTTCAATATTGTAGATATTCTCTCTTTAAAACAATTATCCGGTCTAAATATAGTTACGATTTTGAACTTCTAACATCAAGAACATTGATCACGCGTTGAATTTGACTAGAATCATAAAAATAGTCTTGTATAAGTCCCTATAAGATATAGCTTTCATACTGTGGACACCATACAAACTCTACACAAAAATAACCCTACACAAAACAACTCTACACACATATTTGCTTCACGAACAAATTCTACACAAACATTTACTACACACAAATACTCTACATGCATTTTTGATTATTTTAAATTCTTTAACTGGAAGCAACAGTGAGACGGATTTTCTGAAGTTCGATGCTCTTGTACCCAATATAACAGGTCAGACATCAGATCCAAAAAATGATGTTATTTCCCAAGAAGGATTGGTTATTAATAATGGTAAACATTTCATTTCTATTTCCAATATTCATGTGTATTCTTTTTGCTGATTGCCAGCTGAATTTTAGGTTAAAATTTCAAAGATATTGTAATCAATACTTGAAATCTTAACAGTAGTTCAACTTTATATTTTCATCTGACTAACCTATAATTCAATATTTTTCTTCAACGCATTCTTAACTTTAACTTTGAAGTATCTTATTACTTATTAAACTTATTAAAACGTATGCTTTTTTGGTTTGCAACCTTTTTTTATAACATGTAAAATGTAGTTTTTTTAATTTAAATTTAATTATTTTTACAGACGATAATAGTTTTCATCATTTTGTAGTATACGAGAACGATGATGAAACAGCTGATCAATATGTTGCTGATAATCCAGGTAATAATAAATAACAAATCTATTTAAGTTCTATAAATGCATAAAAAGTCTAGTTATTCTACTTAAATTGTTTTTAATCGATTAAAGTAAAAGGTTACATCAATTAATTTAGATAATACTATTTTTGTGAATTTATAATGTTTAATTCTAAGATAATTCTATTTATAGATAATATTTTTTACTCGAAAAATATGAATGTTGCAATTTATATTATAATAATTATTTTTATTGTAATAAAGGATATCTTTCGACAACTATTCTTTTTTCGAGTATATTTTATGAAATATAAAAATTTTAGTGAATTGAATTTATCGAACTTTCTGAATGAAGGTAAAAAAATTATAACAACTCTTTTTTGTGATAAAAATTTTTTGTTTCAATTAACAGAAAAGAGATTCTTTTAAAGAAGTTAAATTTTTAAAGAATGACTATAACAGCGGGACTCTTACACTTTTTTTATTGAATTGAAATAAGTATTGCTTTGTGATAATAAATATATTAGATGATAAAACATTATTAATAAACTATTTTAACTAATAACTTATTTTACTTGGAAAATCTCTTTTTGCAAAGTGTACAAAAAGAGGAACCACTAAGTCGAATATACTTTACTCTGTCACTCTCAAATCTTTTCAGAATCGACAGCTAACCCTTTGATAATTTTAAAAAATTTGATAACAGATATGCCCTATTGCGGAAATTTCACGTGAGATCTCAAGGGAGATCTCATGCCAAAATCTTATCTAGCCATTTTTTTTGTTTTTTACGGGTTTTAAACCATTCATAGTTGGTGATTTTTTTTTGAAAAATCTTTACTTAAAATTAGTCCAATTTTTTAAAAATTTTTAAGTTCGAATTTAAAAAAAAAATCACCAATTGGTCAATTGAAGAATGGTTTATAATGCGTAAAAAAATTGGCCAGATGAGATTTTGGCATGAGATCTCACCTGTGATTTTACCTGAGATTTCGCAATAGGGTGATAATGAAAGTTTGTGGATTTTTATATACCAAATAGTGTAAAAGTCCTCCCATAAGTAGTTTTATTACAATTTCGTTTTTCTAAACTTTATTTAAGACAATACTAACTAGCGGATAGATTTTAATACTAACTAGGAGTGTGCTTCATCTTCAGTGAAGCAAATTAAGTGAAACTTGGAGATTTTATTTTTTAGTACCTAACCTTAATATACTTCCATTCCCACATGCATTCACAGATAAATACATATGTTAGTTCTGAAACAAGAAAGTTTACATAAACTGTTTCATGAAATTCTTAATTGACCATTTTAAAACTTGTTATCGCATTTGAGGTTAAACATTAACTTTTATTGTACTAACCATGCAACAAAATTTTATTTTAACATTTAGTTTGCTTTGTCAAAAATCTGTTATTCTCTCACGCTCTTATTCTCTTAATAAAATAATATTAAATTTTATATACAGATGCCATAAATGACCATAGTGAAACAGTTATAAATAAATCTAATGAAGCAGAAGATGAAGCTGAGCTATTATCAGTTGAACAACCTCAATCTGAAAATAATAAAAATAATGAGATTGGAAACGAAACACATAAATTGCGATCTGGAAAATTTATAAGTAAATGTAAGTATAAATTCTAAAATAGTATTTTAATTCTTACTACTGCAATATGTATCACCAAAATAAAGCAAATATGCGTATTCTTCCTTAAAAAATGATAATATTAAAGTTAAGATCTTATATCAAGTGTCGTGATCGTGTTCAAAAAATATTAATATACATAAACTAACTTAAAAATAATATATAAGATGTTAAAGTTATAAATATTACCGTTATAATTGTTCAGCAATGATGATAGTTGTATAGTGGTCCTATAGATAATTGTTTTATTATTTAACTAGCCTCATTCAATTAATTTTAATAAGATATGTTTTTATCATATTAATAAATTAATTGAATGTGATTGAAATCAACTTATTGTTGGTTATAATATGAAATTATAATACTTTAAAAGGAGTTTCATATATTTCAAAAATACACAAGGGTTTAAAAAAAATGTCATTTAAATCTGTAGTATAATTATAAACTAATATGTTTTTTTATATGTAACGTCGATTATAATTTATGAATATGTCGTGATTTGAAAATCTAGTTCAAGCAAATTCGAGTCTAATGAAGCTATTTTTAAAGGGCACATGTCTAATTCTTTAATAGAAGAAACATAGGATAAAAAATCAAAAGTTAATCTCTAATTAAAAACTTACAACATATATTAAACTTTCGCAAGTTAGACATAACATTATATATACCCTAACATTAATATCATTTAATTAAAAAAATTTTTTGGTCTCTCAGCCTCGAAAAATGTTTCAGTACCTGTAAATCTGACTAAGCAGATTAACATTGATATCAGGACACCTGGTGAAGTTAATGAAACGAATACATCATCCCAAAATAGATTAACATTTTTTCTTCGGCATAATCTTGATGAAGGAGACCACACAGAAGGTAACACATGTTTATTTTCTGTTGTAAAAGTTTTATTATACATTATCTATGTCACAACAAAGTGATTATGCTAACTAGTAATGGGGGGTAGAACTTTAAAGATTGTGAGTCTTGTTATTAAAGAATTATTTTGAATTGATTTTCTTTTTCAGCGTTAAATCAATCTTTACAAGTAGCTCGATTAAAACTCGACTTGAAAAATTCACCTCTGCAAGTTTAAGCAAACCTGGCATTCCTAAAGTAGAATTGGAAAAAACCCTTGTTTCAAGAGCAATCGACGGAAAGCGCGAGGGAAAAAAGTATTATTAATTTTACTGTTGCAAATTTATAATTGATCAAACAAATCGACATTTTTTATCGGTGCACAAATCAATTTAAATGATAAATAATGCCAGTATAAGAGGAGGTCAAGTGCTAAAGGATACATTGGAATACATTAGCAATTTTGGAAAGTATTTCTACAATTATTTTATTCGAACAGAGGATGAGGAATTCTTGGTAAGCCGAAAACCAAACTCGAAACATATAATAAAACCTAAAGTTTTGGAATCTGGAGAATTTCATTGGCCTATACCAATAGATGGACTTAAAATGTATACTGACCAAAAGACTGGTCTCCCGTACTTTGTTGAAGATAACCTACCTCCTGTTTCCGCAAAAGAATATATTCCTTGAAAAACCTGTTTTAAAATTTTAAAATCGTCTTTGTATAAACGTCATGCATGTAAATTGGATAATGTAGTCAAGATTAAAGGAGCTATGAACAATTTAATTGAATGTAAGAGTTTCATACCAGATGTTCACAGCGATGCATCGGCTTTAACAAGAGATAGAGTATTAAAGAGTCTCAGACAAGGGCCGGAACGTGATTTAATTGTGTCAGATGTAACATTAGTAAACTTATTAAACCAATAGGTAAATTTCCATGCTGCACATATCCAATAGGCTACTATGCTAAGCTATTGGGCAAGGGTACTTGCAACATTGTTTATCAACGTTAAACAAAATAAGAAATCTCAATATGCAGCATCTATATCTAAAATTGTTGAGTTTCGTGACCTTTTTGATAGAGAACATATACCTGTTATAAATGAAGCTATTGATGAAATGTGTGCTATTGACCTTGTTACTAAATTAATGAAGAAACCAAATAATCTGAAAGACATGAAAAAAAGAAATAAAATAAAAAAGACATAAAAACGTGAAAAAAGAAAATAACATAAATCAGGTTAATGATGATAAGAAAAATAAAATAAATAATTATACAGATATTGCAAACCATTTCAACTCTTACTTTAGTAGTGTAGGCAAAAAATTAAGTGATCAAATTGTGCAACCTATGAATGTAAATGTCGAATTACCAAAGATGAACCCTAAATCTATATTTATTGCACCTACAAATTGTTCGGAAGTTGCTGGCATAATTCATAATATGAAACTAAAAAATGGGGGAGTAGACAACATAAACTGTAAGTCACTGAAAATACTATCTTTATATATAGTAGAGTCTCTTGTACATATTAACTTATGTATTGAAACATCTACATGGCCAAGTGCGCTAAAAGATGCTGATATAGTACCGATTCATAAATCTGGTAATAAGAATTTTATAACAAGTTACAGACCGATATCCTTAATATCCAATGTAGCAAAAATTTTCGAAAAAATTATTTACAATAGAATACTGAATTTTATTAGCTCATGTAATATTTTGTCCAATAACCAATATGGTTTTGTCAAAAATAGAGGAGCGAAAGATGCTCTTGCTGAAATAACCAAAACTATCTATGAGAACTTAG
>QLYP01001603.1:0-11227 GCA_016647725.1 Nasonia giraulti | reverse complement strand
ACTCATAATAAAATAGCACTATCCCATCCTCAAGCCTGCTCATTAGCAGCCTATTCCTCGATCTGCTATTTTTAGCGGTCATCTCTCACCACCTAACGGTCTGCTTTGTAGCGGCCTTCCCTCGATCTGCTGTTTTAGCGGTCATCACTCCAGGGCCAAATTAATTGCAGCCTATCCTTCGATCTGCTTAAGTCAGATTATTCTCACCGCGCACGAGTGTATTTTTATTCAATGAGTAGCGAGACTTGCGGTATAAATAAGAACAAAAACAAGCGTAGCGGAAAAAGAGCATACTTGCAAAAGCCAATACAATAGAAAAATCAACTCTTAGAGTAGTTAAGAACTGTTTACAAAAAGATTGATAAGCTTTCTTTTCCATACGAATTTAGTCAAAGAGAAACGGCACTATTAACAGACAGCCTGTTTGAACGCTCTGAAATTCAGATAGAAATAGGGAGAAAATTTGTCAAGTTATATAATTTTGCAACAAGCGAACTGAATAAAAACAAGCAATATTCGGTCAAGCAGTGTTGAGGGTAAAATATTTCGGAGTTGTTTAAACAAGGAACAAATAATTAACAGAGTTTTTTTATTATTAATACAGTCAAACACACAACATGGAATTTTCAATTTAAATAAAAATAAGAGGTCACCCTCTAGCAGCACAATACCGTCGCGCTATAATAGCCTAAATAACCTTGACTCGGCAAATTTTATAAATGAACAAGAAATATCAGTTAAATAATGGTTGAAATAATAACAATCCAAATGCAAATAATGGGGGACGCAATGACATAAACAATCAATATGGGAGATATAATAATGGGAAAAGATCATAACAAAATTACAAAAGAAAAAAGAGACCTCATCCAGATTCCGAAAATTCACTAACCAACATACCTCGTAAAAGAGATAAAGAAACTAAAATTTTATTTAGAAAAGGTGAGGTACTTGCAGTAAGAAATAAGGAGGATACTTTTTATTTATACATATCAACACATCATGTATATGATAAAGAAACCGAAATACTAATTAGTTGGCTAACGCAGCTAAATAAGAAAGACAATTTCATATATATATATACTAAATTATAGAGACTGCATACCGTTTGCTAATATTTTAACAAATGTTAGAGTCAATATTGAACGAATCAATACAAAAATTTGCTTTGAATATTGAAAGTGCCCCATCTGTCTCCAACAACACTCCCATTAATATTCCTGCAAATATAGAAAGCTACTCTTCAGACGATTCATTGGACCCAAATATCACAAAAGATCCTTGGGAAAGCTGTAGAAAGAAACGCAAGAAGACGAAGAAGACGAAGAATACTTCATTTCAATATTCTCTCAATGCGCAAAAACTGTTCAATCACTATGCTTCAAGAGTAGCAGATCATAATCACACACTCACGAACAGTAAAAATATAAGTGCTGAAAACTCAAAATCAAAACAGAACGTATCATGTACGCAAATTCCGGCGATTAAAACAAGGAAGCCATTCAGGCCGACTTCTTTACATAGGCCATTGCCAAATTTTGACGTAACCCCGGAGAATGTAGTTACAGAAAATCAAGATATACCGCCACTAGAAGGCATCAGTCACAATGAGAATAATATGACATTCGGTAATATAACAGGCAATTTCCAGCCACCAATCTATTCTACACCAAAATCTCCACCCGAAAAGTCGCATCTAGAAAAAGAAAATGATCAGTCACCACGGCATGATACTCCAGGCAATTTACCCCCAAGCCAAACGCTACCTGAAATAGCAATGAAAATGCATGCAACATTAAGCGTAAACATCGAAAAAAAGAACACAACGGTAAAAATGGCATACAGGTGGATATTTGGGAAACTGATTCACAATCAAAGCGTGAAAATAAGACTGATAAAGCAAAACCAAACACGGTGAATAACATCTCTCACGGGCCAGGGATACTCCCAACACATACATCTAAAGAGTTAATGCCAGAACAAAATAGCATAGTAACTATAAGCAACAACTCCTCTTCCGAGGAGATTATAAACAACATTGTAAAAAACATCAGCAATGCAGCAGAACTAATAAATATCGCAGATAAAAACTTGCAAGCAGCAACAACACTACTGCTATAAAATTTAATATGCTATCAAATATAAATTCTTTTGCATTAATTAGAGATCTAGGAGTGCTAAGTTTATCAGAGTGGGCAAACTTCTGTAACACGGCAAAATTTTGCCGTGTAACAACGACGTTCGACGCGGTCGGGGTAGAGTGTCTCAAGGCTACCTGTGTGAATGAGAGAGTGAACGTGTCTAATTGCGTCGTTTATTTTTTGAGTGAACGACGAGAGAGGAGCAGTGGCTGCGACGGACGAAAAGGACAACACACGTCGCCGACTCGTAAGTGAGAGATGCGAGGAGACGACGAGCAACGTTGGCGCAGCAGCAGCGACCTTTCACCTAGACAGGGCGTTCAAGTCGTCCCCGCATACCGTAAGACAGCCGATGTAGGTAGCGGAGCCCTTCGTGGGGTCTACCTACGTGAGCGTCTGATGCAGCAGGACCAGCGTGATGGCAGCTCACCCGCACGAACGACAGGAACAAAAACTACAGCGTCTCGCGTTCGTAGTGACAGATGCCGCCCGAGTCAAGGGCCCTGACGACGGGGCATTGGGAGTCACTACGGGTTCCGCAGTCAAGAGTTATCTTGGTTTTTTGCGGGTGAAAGGCTGTCTGTGTGCTATGAGAATTCGAATTTCGCGACTATCTGTTTCGGCATCATGTCCGCGGGGCTATCTGCGCGCACGCGCGACCGCGCGACGCGTTGACCAATCAGCGCGCGAGCGGTACGGCGGCTAGGGAAAGCAGAGTGGCGGCCGCGAGCCGCGAGCTTACCGAGCAAGTCTTTAACCTAAAATATTAAATCAAACTGCATTATTAGGAAGTTTTTTTTAACACTTCCCAAAAAAAAGATCAACTATTCAGAATTCAACAAAATTTAATATGCTATTAAATATAAAATTTAATATGCTATATTATATTGATAGATTATAGGCTCGGTTGAAATTTAGCAAAGGTTTGAAGCATGTGGTAAAAGTTATAAACATTTTAATTCACAAAAATATACACTTTTTAGAATTATTGCCTGATTTATCAATACTGATCATTTAGAATTCATCCGAACTTTGCGAATTTGTCGACAAACATCTAACGAATAAACGAATACCTCGTAAATCTAAATTTGTAACGTATAAGCATACTTATAAATAAATATCTTTCTTCTTGTTTAAGAATATCCTATACCTTTAGCTGGCAGGGTGAGGAACGGAGCATTCCTCCGCGACATGCGCCGGCTCCTCTCTCACTGCACACCTCCTTACACAGCCTACAAGTTTAGTATTTGATTCACGTTACGCTTGTTTTCTTGGAGGCTCGTGCAGTAACGTAAGCTGAAATTCCGCGTAGATCTTCTTAAATTTATGTCAATTGTGCTCAATAATTTTCTTTATTTCATTCTATCAACCTTGTAAACATCATGCTCTATATTAATCGACTATTTTCTCGTCGCATATACTAGATGAAAACATTTACGTAGTTTCAGTCCATTTTTTTTAAGTTTCATTTAGGTAATTTTAAATTCAACGAGCGGATATATACTAGACAAATGCACGTGCACCTATATTCAATTAGTTATGCGAGCTATGTGAAAGAAGGATATGAAGGTCGGAAGCGCTTGTCACGACTTCAAATAACAAGAAGTTATCGTGACAGCGACACCGCAACATCCTCTGGTACAACTTGCACGTCGCACCGCAAAAAAAATCACATTGGGCTTCTCCTCAGTATCTGGATGTTTTAGGCTTGATGGCAAGTATGCTGGACGTCGTGGTCCGGAATAAACAATTACCGAGTATGGCTGCAACATACAAACAATACAAAAACACTATGCAATTAAATATATTAGGAAAAAGAAGATTAAGAAAAGTATATGAAAACTAACCTTTCTCCATGAACATTTGTACTTACATATACAAAGGCGCTTGCCTCTGTATTACATGCTCTCAATTCTTCGTCATTCGTACGCTCCACGACGGGCCACATCACCACGCGAGTCCCAAGCTACAACAATATACAGTCACGTTATTACAATAATGCAATTTAATATCAAAAGAAAAGTAAAATCATAGTGAATATTCACTTACGTAGCCGTCATTGGGGCATATTACTGGGAAACGAGTCTTACCGCGCTCCCCCCAAGAGATAACGCCTGCCAGTTTCTGAAATCTGTATAGCCCTGTACCTTAGTCTCTACATGAAACTCAAGGTCTCTACATGAAACTCACAGAAAAGCAATGAGGAGAATATATCAAATTTTTACTTACGGCGCCACAAAATCGGCATTGCAGCCTACGTCGCTGTGTTACGCGCTTATCGCGACAAGAATATGCGCGTGTCGACTCTCTCATGTAACATGCTTAACGCGGCGCGTAAACTTTTTGTATTATAACTTGGTTAAAGCATATTTTACGTAAAAAATTGTGAGACATTTTTCTTATTCTAAATGCCCAAATATTCGTTCAAATTTTTACACTAGAAACTGAGACGCACCTGAAAGTATTTTTCGTCAAAATCTAGAGGCAAATGTATGCGCATAGGATTTTATATTCTAACTTAGCCGAAGTGTGTTCGGCATTGAAATTTATAAATTATTTTATTTAATTTTTACAGCTCGATGCCTGTAGATATTTAATATTATAAATGAATGCATAAATGTGAGTATGTTTCATCAACTCTTCGTAGTAATAAACTTATAATATCAGCTGCTACCTTGTATATCCACTATAGAACAATATATTGCGCTAGTACATATATGGGTCCTATTTGTTTAGATTTCTTTTGCCAACACATATACTCTGCCACAGTATATTCTGAATAAGTTCAGACATATGTATAAAGCCATGATTTTTTTTTTATTTTTCTCTGTTTCATTTTTTAAACCTCGCTCACATGAACCGATGCGATTAAATGCATCAAATCCACATTTGTGTGCTACAAGCAAGTGATTAAACTTGCCATAAAAGCACCTACAACCAACTATTTTTAATTAATTAATACAAAGACAATCTCATATCCTCAACCTCTGTAATAATCAAGAAGTATGATTATTTCGTGTGTTAATGACATAAGTGTCATCTGTATAATCATTCTCATTGATTCATTATCATTTGACTGTTTAGCTACGAAGCAATCAATTAATTCCACATGCAGTACGGTTATTTTAATAAGACTATGAGTTGTATTGCAACGATACATGAATGTACTATCGCCTCTATTTGTGGCGAGAGAATTTTTAAATAAGTGCGTCAAATCCATGTCTGTGCGCCACGGACTGCACTTAAATAAACTTTAAACACGTCTTAAACTAATAAAATTAGTATTAAAAACTAATAAATTAGTATGACAAGAACGCAGCGGTAGGAGAGCCAGACCATAAGGGATTGGATACAAGCCCACGCCAGCCTGCGATACAAGCTACGGGAGGTGCGTGAAACGGTCAGGGAAATGACCAAAACCCTGGAAAAGCAAAAGGCCATGAATATCAAGATCAAAGAAGGCTTACCCTTAATAGGATCCATGATGATCGAAGCTTTCACGCTTCTTGACCAGATGGAAGATGTGAGGACAATGCAAAGCCTCAAAAAACGGTAAAATCAAAGAAGAGGGTACGGGCATCATCTGACGGAGGCGGCGGTACCCCCGCTAAAAAAGACAAGAAGGATGTAAGTGCTCCCTCGACAAGTAGGGACAGCGAGGGGAACGGCCAGACTTCTCATGGTCAGACACAATGGGAAGTAGCTGCTGGCAGGAAGGCTAAAAATAAACAGAAGGTAAAGCCGGAGCAGATCCAACCAAAGAAGAGAGAAGAGAAGGCTCGGACGGACGCCATTCTGATAAAGCCGGAGAGTGGCAAGACCTATGCTGACATTTTGTCTCTGATGAAGGCACAGGTAAAGCCGGAAGAGCTAAACACGGTGGTTAAGTTTGTTCGCAAAACAAGAGAAGACGGCGTTCTGGTCGGGGTGGGAAAAAGCAATGACGAAATGAAGTCATTTCAAAAGGCCATCCAAGAGGCAATCGGACAAGCAGGCACAATTAAGGACAAGATCTCCAAGACAATACTAGAAATCAGAGACATCGATGGACTTACGACGAAGGAAGAGGTCAACAGTGCTATCACAGCCGTAATAGGCTGCGGTAAAAACGATGCCATCTGTTTGAGCCAAACACAAGAGAACAAAGGATGGCGGTGGTCGAATTAGACCAGACCAAAGCCGCCGCACTGCTCAAAAAGGGAAAGATTCGCATCGGCTGGGTAAACTGCCGAGTGCAGGTGCGAGCGAGCGTCACGCGATGCTACCGTTGCTTTGGCTAGGGGCACGTGAAAGCCAAATGCAAAGGCCCTGACAGGAGCACTAGCTGTTGGAAGTGTGGTGCGGGTGGACATAGAGCGGTGGCATGCAATGTGCCGACCCAACAGATAAAGTGTTTTCTTTGCAAAGACGACAAGACGCCTGAGGTAGGACGATGCACACTCCAGGCACCGGAGCGTGTGCAGTCTTCCGGACGGCCCTAAACGCAAGCAAGATCCAAAGATAATGGCGAGGATACTCCAAGGAAACCTGCACAGAAGTAGGCTCGCACATGATCTGCTAACCCAACACGTGAAGGAGCAGAAAGTGGATGTCCTATTGATCAGCGAACAATAAAAGAACCTAGATCCTCCCGTTTGGGTGTCAAACGGCGAAAAAACCGCAGCCATTTGGGTGCCCGGGAGCGGGTTGACGAATACGGGTACGGGAGAAGACTACGTAAGGCGAAGGATGGGTCGCATAACATTCTTCAGCGTATATCTGTCACCGAACCTAACTGCCGCCGACTTTACAAGGAAACTAGGGATATTAGAGAGGTCCCCGGGGAAATCGTGATGGGGGGGGGGGGCGACTTCAACGCGAGGACCACAGAATGGGGCATGCCGACGACGAACCCAAGAGGCAGAGCCATCCTCGAGATGGCAGCCAGGCTGAACTTGATAGTAGCGAACGAGGATAATACCACTACCTACCGTAGAACAGGCTTTGGGGAATCAATACAGGATGTAACTTAATTAAACGGAACTGGCATCTTACGTTTAAACGCGGGCTGTACGGATCACACTAACAATGCAATGTTTACTGCATCTAGAACTTATAACTTACAAACAACTGAAATATTTTACCCTAACGTAACTATTGATATTTATACTATGCTTAACAGTACACCGGAAGTTAAAAATTTTTCTTCTTATTTAAACGAAATAATAGAGAGCGAGATAGCTCTCAAAGCAAAGAATTTACACAAAATATATACTGATACACTCAGCACAGGCTCAAGCTTTCATGACATCATACAAAATGCCAAATCCTTATCGGAGTTTCACAAAGCCAATAGCAATTTCGAAACGTTTAAAAACACAGTTCAAATCTTAGGATATATGCTAGCAAGCATTGCACTGTTTATAATCATAGTTTGGAAATGCGCAATCCCGAATACTAACGAATACGAACCGTCACACGCAACACATTGCTCGAACGTTTCTAGCCAACATGGAGAAAATACAGCATATACGTGAAATCATCGACTCTCTCGAAGTTCAATCAACGTTACTGGAAGACCTAACGCTTGAAGACACCGCAACTAAGAACACGCTGGAGGCCGCCATTTGCAATTTGAGAGTGCCCATCCTAAACTTGGAACTTATTACAAACATCTTTAAAAAAGTAGAAGAAGAGGAGGAGAAGACACTGCAACCTGTCCCGTCAACTAGTGGCACACAGGGCAAGGCCGCGATTTATACAGAGACAGTATCCGACCAATCTTCAAGTAGCGCTAGTGAGGATATAATAAAAAAAAAAGAAAAGTGCACTTTGGAGAGTAAGGAGATAGGAAAAGAGAAAATTAAAGCGGAAACGGCATAGTGAGAGGGAAAAATTGAAAAAAGCAGTGAAAAGTGAATTTCTCCGTAAAGCTAAAATGTGCGCACACAGGGATGCATTCCCAAACTCGGAGGATATAAAGTGTAACAGCAGTGATGAGCGCAGTTTGGAAAGCGCACCGTTCGTCTCCCGCATAGGCGCTAATCCGGTCTCGGTCATAAAACGGCTAGCGGCCGAAAAAGAATCTTTGCGGTCCCATCTATACAGCAGGGTACACAATGCGCGAGGTGCGGCACCAGATTCAGGAAATCAAAGGAGGAGGAAGCAGAAGAAAACATGAACATTCGAAATGAACAGTGGTGGATATGCAGATTATGCAGTAATCGCACGCATAATTCATGCATGACAAGGCACGAAATACAGCAAGAACCGCTGTTCGTTTGCAGGACATGTGCTAATACAAGATCAATGATAAACTCAGGATCCTGCAACAAGAGTAACAAACCAAGAGTTAAATCCAATGTCGTGGTGCTCGTGCACATGGCACCTGTGAACTCCATTCCAATCTACCTCACAAACGACGCAGCAGTGGAGGAACAGTAAGGAAACATTAACAGAGGCAACAAGTCCCAGTTGCGACACATGCGAGGATTCTTGCATGGGTCCTACCTGCAGCTGCATCAGTCAAAGTGGAAGTGATTAGTGAAGTGTGTAGTGCGGACGAGGTGTGAGGAAGTATGAAAGGTATGGGCTACTATAGCATTAGAATATAACTAATTATTATTAAAATGTATTAAAATCACGACATTGTAATGCATATACAGTATACACTTGTATGAGATCCAGTCTTAAAGTCAGTAAAACATTCAAACATTTTAGTTGCAAAATATTTAAATATAAATTTCATTATTTTAGTAAATTAATATTCATGCAATTCGTGTTAACGCAAAGATAAATTAAAAAATGTAGACTATGTAACAACAAAACTAACAACTAAAATTTTTCGTCATAATGTTTCGCTTGAAATATTAAAAATAGGGAATTTAATATAATCAAATTCACGCGGCAGCAGAAAATAATCACGTTAAAATATTTGTAAGACAATAATATCAAACCGCTCTCAAGGTTTCGTACATGCAACTTTAATTTAAAATCACACATGAAAATATCAAAAATTATTATACGTAATTAAATAATAAATTCATTGAAAGTTGCATGCGCGATAAGAACGTTAGTTGCAAAACTCAAAAACAATGGATCCACATAGTAACTTATGGTCATTAATGTTTACCTATATTTATAACTTCATATTATACCTTTTCCTTTTTTTGAAAAGTGTGAATAATGTTTACGAAATTTAGAATGAAATAAAAAAAAAATATTTATATCAAATCTTATGTTTAATCAATCGACACTATTCGACTTAAAGAATTCTTAAGAATAGCGAAATTATGTATCTTTCAGCAAAATCTTACTATTACTGTCTTTCTGATCATCATTCAATTCGAGATATACGACAACTATTACAAAATAAAAATTTATCATTATTCACAATATCTCATTTGAATTAAATATATCAAGGAATACAAAAAAACATGATTCGATAGTCGAAACGACAGGGTTTAAATATACTCACGAATAGTACTTACGCTACTAACAAACAAATTCAAATAAAAAATCAAGGAGCATAGGATACTCGTGTCAGGCTCAGTGATTATCCGATGGCATGAGAGAATGAAAAGGAATTTATTGGCTGTCGCTCAAAAGCAAAGCTCAATATACTTATATCAGCACAAAATACAAAAGAAACACGGAAAGCACAACTATAAGTGCCACTCACGAAAAACATGAACAAATGTTTTCCTAATAATACAGCAAATATGCAACAAAAAGCATATACATTTTTGTACTCAAACAATATCAAAAATGGAATAGTCAACAACCAGTGAACAATCTCTACGATCTCACAGCAGTATATTCTGAAAAATCGCATGTCTCTTGATATTTGCATGAGATAGGACTACGGTCATTCTTAGCTTCTATTCTTGACACTAGCAAATTTCATTTAATTTTAATTGACAAGCTCGTTTACACCTGTTAGTTTAGAGCCATAAATATAAATAATTGTAAATAAATAATGTACAACACCGAGCTCGATTCGACAATCGATGATATGTAGAAAATCATGAAAAATTTAATTTCACCACATACAAAAAAAAAAAATTTATATTCATACACAGCATACGAACAAATCAAATTAATTACTTATTATATTTTTCATATTATACATATTATTACCTTTTTATTACAATATATTTTTATACAGCTTATAAAAACAAGGAAAATCTGTAACTAGATTAAGCATTTTTTATAATTATATATAAAATGAGAGAGAAAACACACATATACCTACACTTCAGAAGAAATTACGAACATCAGTACACTTACAATACACACGATTTAGGATAATTACACGTCATCGGGACAATGACGTCGCGGCCATTGAGCGTGTCACGTACGCACACTAGCGTGCATACGTATAGCGCAGCATGGCAACAACAAAAGGGCATCGCGAGCTCGGACGAACCGAGCGGATGACACCTTACACTCGCCTTATCAGTGCATGCCGATGTGCAGTGGTAGGCTTAATTATCCGTGCGCGACCAGCTCACGCCTCAGTTCTACGGGAGTCACACAATCAGACACACCTCTCCCTCACTATCCTTAAATAAAGACCATCTCACTACATTCAGTGAAGACTTTCTTGCACCTTCATCAAGTTCCTAGGCCCATCCTACGAACGCTGCGACCATCCTAATTCCCGATTATTTCACGCAACAGATGTCATCCCATGTGGTGTCGTAGTTAAAGGTGTAAGGGATAATTTTTACAATCAAAAAGAAAATACTCAGAACGCCACAACGCCATTTAACAGCTAGCAAATTAGCAAATAGTGTATTTAGAAATTTTACAAGGAGATCAAGGTGGATATAATATAAAAGAAAAAGGGATTTTTTAATACTACACTAAGAAGAGGACAGAACCAAAGGAAAGAGAAATCTACACAGTCGAGAGGAAATATTCACGATATCAAAAAAAAAATTCAAATTAAGCGGAAGAGCAATTAATCCTGAACGGAATGAGACTGTGGAACATTTTGATTCTATTAGAATTTTTGCGGTAAGTACATTTCTCTAAATTTAAAAAAAAATATAACACTGTGTCCCGGGAAATCGAATTGCGCATGAAATTCAGAGTCTAAACAT
>QLYP01001601.1:308-11233 GCA_016647725.1 Nasonia giraulti | reverse complement strand
ATGATGATCAAAGAAATATTTTCAAAATTGTATGCGAACAAACTCATGAGATGTATTTTATAGATGGTCCTGGTGGTTCGGGAAAAACATTTTTATATAAAACATTAATTTATTATTTTATTTCTCAAAACAAAAAAAATGTTATCTATGACATGGACTGGTATAGCTTCGATATTACTTCCAATGGGAA
Organism: Nasonia giraulti; assembly: GCA_016647725.1. NCBI lineage: Eukaryota > Metazoa > Arthropoda > Insecta > Hymenoptera > Pteromalidae > Nasonia > Nasonia giraulti. Next base: position 11,043 of record QLYP01001601.1, on the reverse strand, counting down.
TGACCAGTCATAGAACGTTTCGTTTACCTTTAGATTTAACCAATATCCAATTCTCATTTTTAAGATTTAAATCTGGCAAAGAAAAATTACGAAACGCGGATTTAATTATTTGGGATGAAGCTTCTATGATTCCAAAAAAGGCTTTAGAAATAGTTGACAAAACATTACGTGATCTATGTGATATCGAAATTCCTTTCGGAAATAGATTAATAGCATTAGGGGGGGGGGGGGATTTTCGACAAATTCTCCCTGTTTTAAAAAATACTAATAGAAGCACTATTATAGCAGAAACTATAAAATCATCATACCTTTGGTCAAATTTCCATATTTTTAAGTTAAATATAAACATGCGTTCATGTTATAAAGAATTTTCAAAATTGTTACTGAAAATTGGAGAAGGAATAGTGTAATACTCACTTCTCATAATAAATACACGTATTTTTTAAATAAAAAAATTTTAAGACAAATGGATAGGGAGTATAGCCAAAATAGCTATATAATATATATATATATATATATATCATCGGTCGGATGAGGAAGGAAGAACCTCACTGTGCAAATTATATGAAATGAACGGGGTCAAGCGTCATAACGAGCGGCAATAAATCCAGCTGGATATATACTTCGTATACACACGCGTGTCCACAACTCGTATCGGTTACTGGCTCTGAATCTCTAATGCATAAGATCCTTCGGTCTGTACAAAGCAACGACGGCAGCTCTTGATAAAGCTCTCTCGGTGCGCAGACTGGCGTATATTCGTCGAGCATCTTTGCTTTTCATTAGCGCGCTTATTAATTGTCCCGAAGGCCTGTTCGTAGTTACAAATTAGATCTCTTTCAGCATGTGCGAGAGCGCAGCGACGCAAAGCTAGCTATGTTTACGCTGCATACTTATAAGGAGCGAAAATACGATTCGGGCACAGCTTTCAGCGTCCTCTATACCCATGTTCCGCTCATCGGTACATATCGGGACTATTTTTTAGTTATTATTAAATGTGTCCTCCAATAAATTCTGAAAGAAAAACAGGAATATTTGAATTACCCTGGCCGTGGAAGAAGATAAGGTGCGAAAATACGATTTCGGCAGCTTTTACCGAGCAACTCCTGCCGGAGGGGTGGCTGGGTGCGATTTACTGCTCCAGGAGTAGTCTGGAATCACTTTACAATCACTACAGTGCACTTAAACTCGGAAAACAAAAAAAAATTTTCGTTGCTAGAAACTTTGCAAACTTCATACAAATGCATACTTATGTATGTCTAGTATTTGAACCTATATACGTATATACGCGCGCGTATATAGTGTCGATTCGAATTCCGATCGATAAACCGTGTGGCGCAGCAGCATCCGCAACTGTGAGGGAGGAGGAAGTAATTCGCGTGGACGAGGTAAAAAGCACGCGCGCGCATTGGCAAATTTGTTTGCCGCCGGCTGATAAACACCGCTCGACAATTATTGCATCAGCGTCGATATTGCTGTATAGATTGCCTGATTCGTTATGCAGACTTCGGCTCAGTTCGCGGCTATAATTTCAATGAGGCAGAAAGAGAAAACTGCAGATGAATTGTGTGCGTATGTGGATGGAATGTATTTTAATGAGCTTTGTTGGGATTTAACGGCCAATAGCCAAGAGCGTATTTAGATAAGAGCAATTAGGCTTACGATTCCGCACTGTTTGCTTGTATCGTCTGAAAATCTGCTCTATCGAGCGGTATTCGTGAAGAGGCAACTTTTCATTGCAAAATATTGAAAAGCGGATATCGGTGAAGCGATCATAAATCAACGGGTACGGGACGATACTCGAGCTGAGAGTTACATACAGTTGTATCGATGTAACAGCCAATCAACACCTTCGCATCACATGCGCATATCCTCGCTTTCAAATAAAATTAAAAATTGATACAGAAGACACAAGCATAAGTAGGTTATACTTGATGTAATACACTTTAACATCGAAGACGTTTCCGAAAGCACGCATGCAGTAGCAATAGTTTACACGAGAAGTTATTCGATCTTAAAAAACTTTTCAGCTCGCGGAGACTTTACCGAGGTTATAAATCGCGGTAGGGAGAAAGCTAGAGAGAGAAATTAAGTATCTATAAAAAGATTCATAGAAGTTCGTTGGCAACAAACTGGCAGTGCTATACGGACATTTAAGACACAATTAAAAGACATCGTCTCTCCTCCCACAGAGGTATAATAAAGCAGCGAAGCCGCACATAACGTATACTTGTTATCATTGCATAAAGAAAAAGGTATTAGTCGAACTCGGATCGTCTAATTTCCACGCTATATGAACCCATGGCGATTAAAACGTCATTCCGCGCGAGACTGCATCAGCGGACAAAAGGCGCAAACGAGCCGAAATATTTGCTCAGCCAACGCGGCACTAAACTCCGCGCTCTCACTCCATACGCACGCTCGCAACAAAAACAGCAGAATCCCTGCGCTTATTAAGCTCTCTGTAACTCGCGCGCGAGCAGCGGTCTCAGCTCCCTCGCAATCTCGTCAGTACAGACCGAACGGAAAATCCAATTCCAAGCGGAAACCCTCGAAGCTGGATTAAACGTCTCGTTCGCGAAAGACGCGCAGTCTCCCTCTCTAGCTCATTGGATAATAATCTTAGAATGAGTGAAAGAACTCAGAGTGAGTTCCGACAAAAGGAAAGGGTTGAGTGAGTGAAGGGTTCTTTTTAATTAACACACACGATTTCGCGGTACCGAAAAAGCACTTGCTTTGGCGTAAAAACCCTCACGGATTAGAGGGAAAAGCCTTAGCAAGTGTAAGCTTTATTGAAAATAAGGAAAAGGAAACTATACAAATAAAAGAAAGAGAACAGTGACTCTAAAAGAGAAAACCTCATGTGAAAGAACGCACGCAAAACGCAAAGATGCGAGGCACCTTTACGCACGCAGAGAGAGCTCTCTTACCGCAAAGACGAAAGCAAAAACCGCCGCTGAAGAGGGCGTTGAACCGGGCCTGGGGAGCGAAAAGATGGTCCGCAAACGTGCACCAAGTGCGCCTCGACGTCTCGGGGAGCCAGACGCTTGGCACGAGGGCAACAAGGGGTGCTGCCGCTGTGCGCTCGCCCCGAAGGAGTCACGTACAACACGTGGACACCTTCGCCAACAAACCTTAAGACTATCGCCTCGAGGCACACTCACACACGCGCACAAATATACACACGCGAACGACGCGATCGCGAATTTTCCGCTAAACACAACAAACACGGCGCAGAACGAGGTGAACAGTGATAGCTCTGAGAAGAACAAGTCACTGGCTCACCGTACAAAGAAAAACATCGAAAAGCGTAAGGAAGCCAAACGTGCGAAGCGCTAGGCAGTCCTAACAGGAATGAGCGCGCGCGGGCCCTTCGCGCGCTCGCGAGCGGGGCCGGCGGCGCGCAACTCGACGCATGCGCGCGCGCTCTCAACGTCGCAACGGAGAGCGCGCAGCGGCGCGAAATTCAAAAAGCCTAAATTTACACCTACACTACTTGAACGAATAAAACGAACTGAACACTCATATTTCCGATTTTACCTCTACGGCTCGATCTTTTCTCGCTAGAGAAAAAAAGCGAAGCGCCAGCCACGCCATCATTATCCTCGTCCACTTGCTGTTTCGTCAACTCAGCTTTCCGAGTGAGTTCTAGCCGTATATCTGTACATGCTGCACTGCCTGCGAGCTGCGCACAAAACAAGAGAGCAGAGTGAATCCTGCATAGTGGGGCTCAGAGGTGCCGCCACCGCACAATAGAACGTAATAGCAGAGACGCCTGGTTTGTCGACTCGGCGATTCTCACCCCTTGGCTGATTCGATCTCTATATAGCTGTATGTAGCTTTAAACGTGTGCCACTGCAGCGCGGTGCAGGCCGCAACGCTATGGCATAGCCGCCAAACGAACGTGTACCCACGCGTGCTTCCTCCTCTGTAAAGCCGCAACACGTCCTCTACCTCTTCCTCTTTCCCTCGTTTCGGCTGCGTCAAACACTCCCGCTTCTTATGCCGTATATCTGGATTGTACCCACTCGAGCTTTCGAATTTCGTAATGTAAGCAGGCTACGCGCCATGGTCACGTGGCGAGCTCTGGTGCGCGCGTGTTTTTCGACGGGGCGAAGAAGGGAGAACCGGTATACTTATAGTTCCTCGTGGAATCGACTGGATCTGCAGTAGCCTATACTTGAGCGCTTTTCAAAAATTTTCTTTCGACCGCGCAGCGCTGAAAGAAAAGTGCTGCTCGAGCAGGTTCAATCGAACGAGAAATAGAAACGCGGCCGCGCGTGTAGAGCTTTCAGTGGAACAAGCCGGATAAAATAGTCGGACGAGCCCTATGTGGAACGTAATTATTCGATTATGGTAATTGCGTTGCAAGTTATTTATCTTGATAAATAGAACGAGTTAGTACGTTATATTGCTTTGATGAATCATGAAATTACTGGCATAAAGGAGCGGGGGTTATACTATATACGCGATCTGTCGCTGTTCACTCATTTCGTTCAGCTGCGCCATATTAATCTGCTTCAACGAGATAAGCCAGCTTTGTCCCAATGATGCAGCGAATAAGAATGGCCAAAAATGGCCTTTTACAATTAATTATCAAAAGCCGCGGCTAAACGAAGTTTGAGCCCGGCGATAATAATGACCTTCCGTCCCATTATCCGATACTGATGTCATTTATCGGCGAAGCTGTTTAAATTTTCATATACGCACCGCTTCTCTAACAGCGCGTATTAGTGAGAGCGAGCATCGATTTTTCTTCGGATGCAAACGACCCCCGCGCCTGATGCGAGTTGAAAAAATAAATTGAAAATAAACAGACACGAATATCATGCAGGACGGCGAGTTGGATGAGCCGCTGTAAGTGAAAATTATGTGAATCTGAAAAACGAGCCCGCGCTGGCTTTTCGCGATAATAACCGAGTTTACGCTTATGTATGCAAAAACGCTCGTTCCGCGTCAAAGCCTATAATGAGTTTAGGTACTTTACGAGCCGTGTCGTATCCCCCCGTATCGTTGAGCGGATTCTCCAATTTAACGCGTTTCATTACGATTTCCTCTGAATTAGTTTTCTAACAAAAAGGGAGGGGAAGGGAAGATCGAGTAACCCACGTTCGAGTTGAATTCGTAATAAAAAGCCCTCGTGAAATCAAATCAACGCACTCGGGTCGAGCAACCATCGACTCTCTTTAATTAAACTTTTCCTGCAACACAGAGAGATATATAGAGGGAGATGGAGATGGCGTGAATAAAACGAGACTCAAAATTGCTTTTTCGCAATTTCTCGTTATAAAAACACTTGTACGAATTGAGAGACCTTCCGTAGCGTACAGCGATCCGAGAGCAATATAAACGTCCCCTAAGTAGATCAAGTCGAGCGTGGCGAGATGACACTGCACAGCCGAAAACCGCGGAGCGAGACGTTTATCACGCGCCGGGAGCTATCAACGTCGGGTTTCTTCCTCGCGAGGACGACGAGACGAGCTTCTCAGCTTGAAGCCGCAATAAAGCACACGCTCATCCCTCCGCGGTACGGAATACCGTCGTCTCTTTTCCACTATCTAAGCAGCGAGATCTGTCGTATAAGAAGTCGGGAGTGTATACCGTCTCCAAACCGCGCGGAAAGGCCAGTGTTCCAGCTCGTTTTTCGTCGTGTACGTGTACAGGTAAACGTGCAAGCTCAGGGGAGCTTGCATGCGCGGCATGCGAATTCGCCTCGTGAATCGCCAGCGTCGCGTCGTTACGCTGCCCGCGAACAATAGCGCGATAATTCGCACTGCTGCGTATACGTACGTTCTGCATAGTGTAGCTTCCTCTCTCGCTCTCCCCACCTTAGTTTCTGCAAGCTCGTCGTTTGAATGCGGAGTGAAGGAGATCGTGTGCGTGGGTACAAGCTCTCACGGTCTGGGCCAATTGCCCCGTCTAACGTTGGAGCTGCTTCGGCACTGTTTACGCGAACATAAACGCGAGGGGAGTGGGTGATTTCGATCGGCATCGATGTTTGCCGGACGTGTGGATCGTCCCGATGTATGACGGATGCAACCCTGCCAGCTAGCGTCTGCAGTCGATGAAAGCACAAGCCCTGAGACAATGGGCGACTGGCTACATACACACGCATACACAACGTATCGATGAGTAAGATGAGAAGCCAGAGATGGCCGGTACAGCGCAGGAGGAGAAGAGCCGACCGCTCAGTATATTGCAAGCTCTGGCTGCTGAAGCCAGAGTCAGCGTTTCTGGCTCGATAGCACCAGCATTTCCGCAGCGAGACTTTATCCCGGATGCCACTGTAGTTGCCGGCGCGCTTTGGCTTTGAACCCTGACCCGCGCGATTCTTCTTTCGAAACTTCCACTGCACCGTAGCGCATACTTGTACTAAGGTTTGTCTACTGCGCGCATACTGTTACTAAGTAGTAAGTCGCAGTTATGCGACTCGAGATGTAGCCTTTATGCCTTTAAGGTGAGAGAGTACACGGAATTTTGAGTAAGAGAACACGACGAAACAAATGCTTGCGGTTTTTTTTCGCCTCAGAATTACTCTCTATACTGCGGGTGAACTCTTCCCGAGTTACATACTTTCAAGACTTTCTTTTCTCTTTTTGCTTTAAAGCTGCATTTGGAATTTAACGATGCATCGTGTATTGCAACAAGGTCTGTGGAACAGGGAAATTGTACTCGAGATAATATAACGAATTCGGGTGAGCTGAAAGCTGTTGTAATAAAAACACTATTATTATTATCTATTTTTAATTTGAAAAGCAAATCACTCGCTTATTTTGTTCACTTGTTAGCCAATTTTCTTCTGGCTGATGCCCTGCACTTAAGGGAGTACTAGCGGTTTTGAATAACTGTTCAGAAAATTCTGAAATTTCGCAAACTAGTAGATTTTTACTTCAAACTCACTCATATAAATTTTTGGAAAGCTACATCAATCCAGTAAAAAGTTATTAATCATTTAATTTTTGCGCGATTAACACGTAGTCTTATGGGAAATCACGTTCTCGAGATTTTCAATCACGCAATTTATGAAAACGTCTGTTCAGATGTTGACTAAATTTTGAGAAATGAATAATGAATATCTCATAAATATGAGGCACATATTAGAATGTTGATTCACCAATTTTCATAGTTAATATAAGGCAATGAATAAAATTATTCTCTCTCGCTTGACCATTACTCTCACGATTTGGCAACGTCGCTAAGAGGTTAGGAAGACCGCGCTATTTGAATGATGCGCTAGGTATGCGCAAGCGATACTCGACGGTTTCTATGAAAATTTTGAAAGATATACAGGGTGACCCAATTTAAACGGGCATCGCTCATAACTCGTCAGGGACAGCCACAATCAAAAAAATGGTAGAGACCAAAGTCGAAGGTCAACTTTGGATTTTTAAATAGGAACCCCATTCTTTTATTGCGGGAATGGAAAGAGCGGTAAATTTTACGTTCAGAATGGTATGTTCGGTTGCGGCACTGAAGGTCATCTCAATGTCCTGCAGCCAGAATGAAACCCCGCCTACGTAATTCCTCTAGCAACGCCAAATTAAAAAAAAGTGGTAGAGACCAAAGTTGTTGTATAGGGGGGGGGGGGAGAATTGTGACCTCGAATTTGAGCCAGTCCTACAAGGTCATTTCAAGGTCAAATTATTTTTTTTCAAACTTTACTTTTACTTTGTATCCGAGATGAAATCCCTTCTTAGATGTTCTCTGTCCAGCGGCCAAGACGCAAATGAGCCCTCGCTAGCGTCCAAACATAAGTCTCGCTATTCCCCGAATGATCCCTTCCGACGGTTAACTTGCGAATTACTCCTCTAGGTGGTCGCCACCTACCTACCCGAACTCCTGATGTGCGAAAAATAAAAATGGCTCCCGAAATAAGCCTTTTAAAATAAGTCCCGCGCTCAGTCTTGCCACCGCGACTCCGTCGAACCTTCCCCTACGACGCTTAACTCACGAATGATTTTCAAGCAGGCGCCCCGGCCCCGCGCCGTACCTGCCGCCCGAACTTTCGATTTGCAAAAATAAAAATAGCCTCCGAAAATTGTCGAAAGAGTCTCACACTCGGCCTTCCGCCAAAAATATTAACGAAAATTTTTATTAAAAAGCCAATCATCGATACAGAAAAAGATTAAGTAAAACATCGAAGTATTGTAGAAAAACGTCAAAGTTTGATAAAAACGTAAAAAAAAATATTAAATGTTTTATTTTTAAAAAATCATAAATTGATAAACCGTAATGCCAAAATATGAATAGAATTTTACAATAAAAAGCCATCGATACAGAAAAAGAAAAAGTAAAACATCGAAGTATAAAGTAAAAAAGTTTTTATATTTATTTTACACACATTTATTATTTGAATCAGAAATAAATTGCATTATGTTTTTTTAAATAACGTTGTTGTTTTTCCATTTAATTTATTCATAAATTATTATTGTTTTAAGTATACATAGATATACATACATACGTATGTTTGTATACATATGCTATACACACATACATGTAAATACGCATGTTGAAAATACATATGTATAAGCAGAATTATAAAGTTTGTAATACATACCATGTCGTCACACAGATTATACATACAATTACTGGCAACAGTTAATATAATTATTTAGTGATAATTCCACTGTATAAATATTTTAATTCTATTAGAAATATTTTTGCAGCAGAAATTGGTAGGTACTTAAATTTTTTGCACTTTTCTATTAGATAAGTAATAATAAACAACCAACAACACTAAAAAATGTATGTTCATTATTTAAACTTGTACAATATGTAAGCTGTAAAATATTGTATTTAACACGATAATAATTAATTAATAACATACATATTAATATAAAATATTGCATCTAAAGTTATGTTAATGTAAAAAAATTTTTATCTAACGTAACAGTATATTTATTATTGTTAACAAATGAAGATTGTACTTTTTACATCATTTCATTTAATATTAAAAATAATACGAATATACATTTTCTATTAAAATTTTTGTATTAATGTCTTGTATAAAAAAAGTTCTGCAATACGTAATGAAGGTATTTCTTGAAGAATCAATTTACTTAAAATTAAAAAATGTTTGATATAATTTCAAGTCATAGCGATTATTCTAGAAAATATTGTTTAAGAGCTAAATATTCCGATTAATTACCCATATTTTAAATGTATGTATAAGTTAGATTTCACTTCATAAAATTTAATAAGTTAAAATAAATCTTTTACTAAAATACAATTTTAACTATTTTATAAGTTATCTATTAAAATTTACTTTTAACACTTTTGGAATTACAAAATATTTATTTATTATCTATTTCATAAAAGCTTCCTAATCAATAAATTATTTTATAATAAAAAATTAATAATTACTATTTGCAATTAAATAATTGTTTAAGTAGTTTTTTATTTATTATTTTTTGCAGAAAACAGTCTAAGTTCTAGTAATGCAGTAGAATTTTTAAATTTATTTAGATATTTATCGACTTCAAATACTAATTTAATAATTGAAAATATGTGATTTGAGTCAGTTTTTTTATTTTTGTAATATTTATAATCTAAGTAAATATGCCGGACTATAGTCGAAGCGAAATTGTTGATATTTTATTGATTTTGGGAGAGTGTCGAAGAAATTATAATGCAGCAGCACAATTATATCGGAGGCGTTTCCCAAACAGAAATCATCATCCATCTCGAAGTACGATCCAGAGAATTGAACAGCGAGAGAGGCGAGGACCTCAAAGATCACGACAACGTCATAGAGTAATGACTATCGAGCGAAATGATCCACGAGTATTGGTGGTGCTTGCTATGATTTATTTAGATCCTCATATTTCAATTCGACAAATAGAAGTACGATCTGGCATCCCGAGAGAAACAGTGAGAAGAATAACAAGACTCCATCGTTACCATCCATATCATATTACTTTGACCCAAGAGCTAACAGAACGTGATTTTGAAAGAAGGTTACGATTTTGCCAATGGGCACAGGAAAGATTGCAAAACGATCCACATTTTTTCAGGTACGTCATGTTTTCCGATGAAGCCACTTTCCATAATACAGGTCAACTAAACCGACACAATTCCCACTATTGGTCCATTGAAAATCCTCATTGGACCCGTGCAGTCGATCACCAACATCAATGGAGTCTTGTAGTATGGTGTGGTATTGTTAATGGCTATCTAATTGGGCCTTACTTTTTTGACGGTAATGTTAACAGAGATAGATACCTCCATTTTCTGACAAATGAATTACCAAATCTGTTAGAAGATGTTAATATACAAACCAGAATGCGTATGTGGCTTCAACATGATGGTGCACCTGCGCATAGAAGTTTAGATGTTCAAGATTTTTTAAATCAAACATACCGTAATAGATGGATAGGTATTGGACGTGGTGAAGATCATGTTGAGTGGCCTCCACGATCCCCAGATCTCACGAGCCCAGATTTTTATTTATGGGGCTTTTTGAAAAACAGCGTGTATGCGGACGCCCCTACTACTAGAGAAAATATGATGCAAAGAATCATTAATACTTGCAGAGGCATACCAAGGCATGTGCTTCTGTCGACTGTTGGAAGCTTTGAGCGAAGAATTCAACTATGTATTAGACATCATGGAGGGATTTTTGAACACTTAATTAGGTAAAGCTTAAACTCTATTTATAAAGTGATTTTTTCATGGTCTTGCCTTCATCTGCCGGTGTCTTCACGTCTTGCCTTCATCGGCCGGGCTATGATTCTTG
>QLYP01001600.1:0-11247 GCA_016647725.1 Nasonia giraulti | reverse complement strand
TAAATTTTGTTATTAAGGATGTTTAAACATTTTTTCCAATTTTTTTTAGTCGGTTTAAACATTTTTATTATAAAATTATGCCAAAAAATATATGTTTTCAACCCCTAAAAAATAGGGGATGCTACCCTTACTCTTCAAATCACCATGAAATACTTGCTCTTTTTGTAAGAAATAACCTTCAATTTGTTTCATTGAAAAATATTAATTTTAAGCCGAGATATTTAAAAAAAAACGCTTTTTGGGGGTTAACTTTAGGGGAGGTTTTTACCCCTTAAAAGGGAAAATTAGCCGATAAAAAAAAATACGTGTCTCTTATTTTTTTATGTTCTACAACATATATGAAAATCATCAAAATCGGTGAGTTCGGGTTGGGTACCTTTCCTTGTTAGTCAAGAACAGCAATCATTATAATTAATTCTTTTAAGGTAGACGGTCCAAAAAACAAATTACTAGATATCCAAATCAAACTTTTTCCAGACTATTTAAAAGCATTAAATTATGTACCTTATGACGAGGAACGTTGTTAACTCGTCATAATCTTCCCAGCATACAATTATTATGTTATTTAATGTAAATCAGTTACATGTTACAGGTGAACGGCGGCAGAGCAGCGGGAGGGAGCACACCGCGACAGTGAGTGGGGAGAGAGAGCGAGGGCTTCGCGCGCAACACTTAGGACGCGCGCGAGAGATTCGTTCGGACTAGCTAATCGAGCGTACGAGATTTTCGCTGGATCGCGCGATTTGAAAAGCGAGTTTTCGTGAATAGATTTGAGTGTGTGTGCAACCGGTGAATTCTGTCACGATTTTACGACTATCCTCGAGGCCTCTTTGTGCGTCATCGCTGTGATTTGATTCAACCTGCGACTACGCCAACTCGTCTGCGAGTGAGCGAGAACTACAAACCATAAGTGTCAGCTCTCTGATTCTCTCTCTCTCTCTCTCTCTCTCTCTCTCTCTCTCACTAGCTCTCTCCCGATCTCTGACTACGTCGCTCACCTGCGTCTCGCACACCCGCGTGTGTGCACGTGTACCCTATCTTGAGTACGGACAATATATTTGCCTATTTTGTAAATCTAACGATTGAGTTCGGAGTCATTTCTGCGAACCCGCTTTCCGTCTCCTCTAAACTACGTTCCCTGCCGCCTCCGCGGGCACGTGTATCGCTTCACGATACACGTGCATGTAAGCTACAGCTAGCCATATTTGACCTTGGCCGGTTCACTGCGAGCCTCGAGTGCATCCCGAGGAAACGAGACCCTGTCTCGATTATTTCGAGGTGATATCCACGACAGTAGTTACATTGCACGCAGCTAACGTCTGCACGATTGCTGTCGAAAGCTTTACCCCGTTATAACCTTGTTCAAAAATTTCAGACCCGGTTACCGACCAATATTTTGAGAAAATATTAATTTAGTCACTTTAGCTGTTGTAGGTCCCACATTTCAAGAAATAAGGTGGCTACACAGTTTAGTCGCGAATAAAGCACTCGCTTCGCTCGGGCAGTAAACTTGTTGCATAATGTACTATTACAATATTGTATTACAACTAAGCAACGAACTATTTGGCAATCTGATCATTTTTTCTCAAATCTGAAGAGAAATTTTTGAGAAATCGCTGCATACCCATACCATTAATCATATAATATAGGAACATGATACAATATTTGCCACAAGCATTAGAAAAGCTGCTTTGTAATCGAATGTGATTTCATCTGAGCTTCTTACAATTTCTCTAGATACTGTCTACGTGCTCGGGGATGTATAGTTGTGCACCAAAACTATCAAAATACCATCCAACACCATTTTTGGACACATATATCGCCACACAGTGCATACCACGTCTCTTATGACTTTGTGTATTAAACGCAAAGCCTCATGGTTTTACCTATGTCATTGGAATTTAATCTAGGATAAACCCCCACCGCATGAGCTCTCATTTTTCGCAACTTCTGGAGAATATTCAGAGAATTCATTCTTGCAAAGATAGTATGGCGATGATAAGGGACGCTCTGCTGTTGTAGTTATAGTGCCCCCGACACCACATGAATTTAGCCAGAGTTTCAGTTTGCAGGCGTTGTTAAGCGCACAGGTATATTAGAGTGGGCAGCGTTTAATAGAATTCTGCATACAATACCTCGCACAGTATGACAATTTGTAGTAAGGTGGATACTCGTACGCCTCCTCTAAATTGATAACTTCGCGTGTCGTAATCTTATTTAGCAGTTTCGCCTTTTCCTCTACTCGCACATCAATTTTATTTGCTTTTCTGCAAATATCATGCATAGTTTTGTAAAATTTTTTCAGCGAAACATCCCCATCGTACCAATCTAGACCATGATGATGCAGTGTCAGCCAATTATTCTCTTTAAATTTTTTTCTTTAAGAATCTCGTATTACAAGTAGGCGCGATAATCCAATGTGCTGTAGCATCTAAATCTGATACTGCTAAACCCACTTCTTTCGGCACAACCCTTGTTATCCTTGAAAAACTGAAAATCAATAACTAGATCTATTTCTCCGTTTGACTGCACAGCACAAGAAAGGCGTATCAACTGGCACAAGGCTTGTATTGGTAGGCAATTTTATTTGGGTTTTCAAAGAGCGCCATCTAGCCTCAACCGCTGTAATCCACCAAATCTTGTCGTGATGAGTCAATCTCCGACAGATTGTCGTACTCAGCATAAATTATACAATTTACAACAATATCTAATGCGTCATCAAATCTTACGTCAATTCTCACACTATTTATTCTGATTAAATTCCAATAGGTGTCATTGTTGGCCGATAAATCAGGTGTCAAATTGAATGCAAAAAACAGTAGCCATTTGGGTATGCATCGCGTGTTATCAAATTTCCGGCATTTAAAAAATGTACCCCCGTACCAAAGAAGAGTGTGTGATACGCATCCACATACATCTTTGTTTTTTTTTAAGTCAGGCTGCAGTGGTTTTGATGGGACTTGTACACCGTCCACAAACAAACACAAGAAATTGATATTGAAATTTTTAAAATTGAACTGATTGAGTTTTGTATCGCCGTTATAAGCCTTATTTTCAATAAATCCAATTATGATTCTTTTCGGCAATTGACTCAGTATGACATTATCTATCGACTGACCATGCACGCCACTGTTCAGGGTTACGTTTTTACCCCTACCCGTGTAAGCGGATACTTTGCTGTGACTTTAGAAAGCATTTTTTCGTAAGCCAATGAAATGCCCGGATTAACCCTTACGCGGCGAACAAATAGTGTCGCCTTGGTTATATGTACAGTATACGCAGAATCGGGATCCATTAGACAGAAGCAGTCACGAGAACGCACAAGACGTACACGTACCTCAACACGACCAAGTAGTAGTCCATATTTAGCACATTCAGGTGTAAGTATTGCACTGCATTACCGGCATCATTGTTATCCATTTTACCGGCCGTGTCATCATACCACAGGACGCTACTCGAGTTTTTTGTGACTGAACCGTAATTTAATAACATCTCAATGTACGATCTGTTTGCGTAGGCGTTATTTGGTGGTGACACTGGTTTTTGATTGAAAAATACATCTACCTGATTGAACAACAAATGCATAAAATTATTCACAGGGCCGACGACTGGTACTGACGCATCCTTCTTTAATGGTTTCGTTGGTGTTATATTCACACGTAGACTCAGCATTGTATGCGCTAAATCTAGATATTCACAGTTGTCAATGATTGTAATTTCTATTGGTGCTTAATCGGTGAGTGACGAGATTGGCTTATACTGCACCCAATGAGAACTCTCAATTACCGTCTGTGTTGGCGGCACTTCAAAGAGTGATAACTCCGACTTCAACAAGTCACAAGAGACAGTGTTCAGAAAAGCCATGTTTTTCTAGCTGGTATAGTGAGCAGGTATACCATTCAAAAAGAGAGCCTTTTAGTTGACAAAGATATCTTTAGCTACTGCTGACGATGCTGCTTTAGTTGTAGATTTCTTTTTCTGCTTCTTCTTTTTCTGCATAGTTGTCACGCTCCTACCAGCTCCACGAGAAGAGTCCGACTGCGCTTTCTGTGTCATTTGTGCCTTCTTATATTTAGCTTTCTTTTTCTTACCACCCCCCCCCCCCCACCTCTCCCCGCTCCTGTTCATCCGGTGCCATAACATGAAATAAACCTTTTAAATAAATGCCAATGCCCGTGCCTATTTATCTTGCTCAAAAGAGTATGAAGACTGTCAAAAACGCCGTATTTTATTCGACTAAAAGTCTCCCGATAATCATAATCATCGTCATCATCATTGCATAACTTATTGTTAGTGTAAGTAGCGCGTGTGGGTTTTCTCGTTACACAGACGACTCCCTCTCTTCTCTCCTTCATTGATATGAGTTGAAAGATAAGAGGTATTTGAATTTCGGTGAGACCGACGTACCAATCGCCGTGCAGACAGAAATTTTAGGGGAGTTGTGTGGTAAAGCAATTGGCAGTGTTCTCGGGGTAAACATATCTACTGCTACTACTGGACAAAACCATGAAAAATTCACCCGTCATCATCATCATCATTGTTTCGTAGATTTACGAGATCTTTAGCCGACACTCAAGAATTCAATTTTTCAGGGTACCCCTTCAAACTCACAAAATACTCCTTCTTCTCTCCTTTTCCCCTACTGCGTAATACCTGGTCGATATGAAAAACGTCGCAAGACAAATCTTTGCGCACTCTACTCAGCTGCTGTTCGTAAAAATAGCCGTCAATTTGTTCACCCTCCAGATCCTCGAGCGTGTAGTCGGGCGGCTGTCTCGTCATATTGACCTTTACCTTAAATAATTTTATGGTCCAGCCACCTTTGTATGCTTTTTGAAAGGCTGTCCGAGCACGACTAACTGGAACCAAGTCTTGAACATTATATTTATGGGTATATGTCGTTTGACATAGTAATGCCGTGCTAAATTTTCACGAACGTTAGCTGCATTATACATATTCACACTAAATGGCGTCATTTTTATTGCGCTATGCCACGAATTATTGTATGTATGACTGTACAATGCCGTCCAGTACGTCACTGTAGCGTCTTGTGTTGAGATGTGTACAGTAGCGCCATATTCGCTCTTTAAGAGTACTGATAAAACGCTCGGCGACTGCTACCTTAACGTCGGGGTCTCGCACAGCATGGTAAATAATGATTCTTTTTTTCAACAATTCCTGCACTTCGCATCCAATAAATTCCTTGCTCTTGTCCGTTTGAAAGTATATAGGCTGTCTGCCATCGTTTCGCTGTAAAATCTGCTCCAGACCACTGACCGCACTTTTAGCCGTCAATGACCACCAGTAAGTAGCTGTATTGATCATTATACGTTTTTAAAGAGCGAAGGTCAGCAAAATCAGCCTCCCACAACTCGTACGGACTGAAAAGCCGGTAAGAGCGACGAGAAAACGATATCGCACCATTTTATGCATTGTGTGTGCATCCTGACTCTTGAGCCACTCTCTCACCTCGTTCAAGAGAAATTTTTTGCGCGTGACTCGCACAAGTCTGTCTCCACTAGCGTATGCTGATGACAAAATAGTGAATCAAGCGACGCTTTTCTCCCCACTACCAGACGACTTAGATAGCATACGTAAAAAAGCACGCTCAGCCAGTCGAGGATCGGCTTAAGTATGCCCCCCACCACCACTGCCGCCACCACTACCACTACCGCCACAGCCATTATTGCGCGAATAAGCGATATCGTGCTCGAGACAGGCTCTATCTAGAGGGTTTCTGCTGGTCTCATCGCGTGCCAGTCTCTCCTCAAGATGAGTACCCGGCCCGAGAAACTGGTATCCCGGTATATATATCTCGAAAGGCACTCGATTGATTAGCGCGTCTAGCACACTGGATGACTCTGCGTTTACTCTTTGTGGTGCTGCCATCTTATATGAACGAGCTTGAGTTCTTTTAGTACTACTTGTTTTTTATCTTATTGAATTATCTACCGTGGTGTCGACTGTTGCACGACTGCTGCCACCTCGTTTTCTCTTTTTATTACCTTTGCGATACTTCAAAAATGTCAACTTATTCGGATCTAGTGTTTTCTCTCCGTCGTAGTCTTCCTCCTTCCCCTCCTCCTCGTCGTCATCCTCGTTACTACCGCTTCCACTGAATACTAGTTGTTGTTGTTGTCGTCCTGGTACAGATAATAATGACGTGTCCGAAGAAGTGAAAAGAGAACTCTTATTGCCGCTACTGTTAGATTCTCCCGCAACAGCAGCCACTACAGCAAGATAAAGTTGGTTATTCGCTACAAATTCCAGAGGTACATCTACCTTACGAAGTACGCGAACAAACTGATCGAAGCTACGAGAAGGTGGTCTTTTTCTACGTCTGACAGTTTTGTTCAATAAGTCTACAATATTAACACCTCGTGCCCGCACGTCATCTACCGTATTATACCGAGTTTATTCCAGGCAATGCTACCAGATCGACGTAGGCTATTCATTAGATTTTGTGCATTTTCACGAAGACTTGGCGGCACACTATTGATAATATGTAGATCGTATATTACTTCGCCATCACCATTTGTAGTAATAGAGTGCAGTGGTGGTAATGTTTTATGTGTATGAACCGTCGCAACACCTGCTGGTACATGGAGTACTTTTGCCGATCATTCAATTCACTCGAGTTCAAAATCTTGTTCATCTCGTCGTCCAGTCGTAATACCTCGGAACTCGGTGTCTCAACTGTGTTGAGGTAGTTGCCATTACTACTGCCAGTCCCACACTTGTCCGTGATAGTCATTTTTGACGGTGGTGGTGCTGCTGCTGTTATTTTGAAAATTTAAGATTTTTCGAGAGAAAAAATGCTTAAATTACAATGATGGCTGACCTTGACCAATAGGTTATTCACGTACACCCGCACGCGTTCGCCAGGCCCCTGTGTCCTCGAAATTACTTCGCTCAGTAATTTCTGCTGGTAGCCTTGCGTCTGCCCGTACCATCGCTTGATGCACTCGCAGAAATCGTCCCAGCTAGACCATTCTCCCTGTTCGGAGAGCCGGTTCTGTAACCACTCGTACGCATTATCCGTCAATACTTCTTGTAATGCCGCTAAAATCTGCGCATCGAACAGGTCGTCTAGCATTCTGCGTCCTTCCATGCATTGCAAGAAGTTCTCGACGCTCTGTGACGAGTCCCAGGTGAACTTAATCCCCCATTTGTTCACTGCAGGATCGATGGGTCTGTTGTTCTGTCTTCGCGACCCATCGTAGTTGCTACTTTCGTTCAGCGCTTGCGTATGCACGTTCGTCGTACTCGCATTCCTCCCCCCCTTGGAAGCTCCACCAGCCACCGCGCCCGCGTCTTCGCGGAAGCTGCTGTGATTCATGTAATTGATACTATACGTATACTGGAAATTCACATACCGGCTCTGCGTGAGTTCTGTGGATTACTCTCGCTTGTTGGTAGCTCCACCCTTGTACTGGACGCTATGTTAGTCGGCCATTGTGACATCATGACCTCCATCTTGCACATCAGCGCCCTCATCGTCGCGGTATACTCAGCTATCGACTGACTTAGCAGGTCATTCTGAGCTATCGAATTTTGCGCTGATACCTCGTGACTCTGGGCGTATTGTGCGCTGCAACGCTCGTCTTCACCGTACCCTCTGCGTCTAATCCGCTAGTCACTGCCGCTGCGCCCATGACTGCGCGTGGTGCAGTGACCTTCACACTGCGGAACTTTCCGTTTCGCCGTAGTTATCGGCGTTGTCCTTGTCGTCGTTGTCGTCGTTGTCGTGGTTATTGTCGTGACCAGATTCTGTCGGCACCACTATTGTGACTATTCTATTCTGGTCTCGACTTTGCGCCCTCTGCGCCATTAACCTGGCTTGGTCTTCCGGCGTCAATACTGGCGCGTGTGCCTGTTCACTCTCCTCAGTGACTGGCATTTCTGCGAACGCGTCTCGCATTGTCATCGCGTTTAACAGTTGTAGATTTGGCCCTGTCGGTTGGCCTAATCCTTACGCCGTTTGACCGTAGTTCATCTCGATAGCCAGCGTCACCACGACTTCGTTGGCCTCGATCTCTTGTTGTAACAGCTTCAGAGAGTGCGGCTGTTCGGCGTCATAATCGCCCGTATAAATCGAGCGTGTCGATACTTGTTCAGCTGTTGCGTCGATGAATGACTTTCGCAGCTCTTCCCTCTTCACTCGCGCCATTACTGTCGAGGTGTCCAGGCTCTCTCTAAAATCTGACTCGGTATACTCTCCGAGAAACCATCTGTTTAGCTGGACTGGATCACGTTCCCTCTATGCGGCGGAGAAATCCTCTCCGCCCGCGAAACACCTCCGTTGCATGCATCTGTTTCAGCTGCTTCTGTTTGCTGGGTCTACGCGCCACCTGGCGCGTGCTCGGCTACTCAACTGCGTTAAATAAGTGTTATTAAATAACGCCCGCGGAGGCGGCGGTATTCGCAGGAAGGAACAGGGATCGGAAATAAGCGAGCGAGGTTTAGAAATGACGACAACTCACGTAAAATAAAAAGACTAAGGTTATATTTACTAGTCGCGAAATAAACATGAAGTTACAATACTGAAATAATAATAAGCGAGTTGCCAACAACTTTGCGACTGCAAGTAATGCTGCAAGTACACGGCTCGTGTCCAATGACAACTTGTGTAAAGACTTCAGCAAATAAAACTGTTTTATGGCAAAGGAATTTATTGCTTTCAAGTGATTTTTTTCATCTCTCTTTTTTACCTACACCCCCAACCCCTTCCCACGTTTAGCAACCCATAGAAAGGAATATTTTCTTCAACGAATGCTTTCTTCATCGGCGACTTTTTCTCCAACAGTCTTTTTCAGGATAGTTGGTGAGCAAGTCCATCAGCAGCTTTATTCATAGGCGACTTTTTCTCCAACAGTCTGTTTTAGGATAGTTAATAGGTACATTACAATACACTTCATCGCTAAGGAACAATTAAAGTTTATTTCTGGGAAGAAAAATAATCTTTCAGATGAAGAGGTTCTTGCTCAATTGGATTTGGCTGAGAACTATGCTTTTACAGCCCAAGATGCTGCACAGGCATTTCATTTTAATAATGATCAAAGTACGATTTTTCCTGCTGTTGTTTATTATAAATCTGAAGGCAAGCTAAAGCATTTCAGTACAGTATGTCCGACTGTACTACTCATGATGCCACTGCAGTATACATAATGCAGCATAAGCTTATACCTGAAATTCGCAAGGTTTGTCCCACAGTAAAAAAGGTAATATATGCTACTGATAGTGCTAAACAGCATTTTAAAAATCGTTATCAAATGTGTAGTTTAATGAGACATAAGAGAGATTTTGGCGTTGATGCTGAATAGCACTGTTTTGCAACAGCACACGGAAAAGGTAGTTGCGATGGAGTTGGAGCGATAGTAAAGAGAGAAGCTACAAGAGCGAGCTTACAAGCTGCAAAAAATAAAGCAATTCTAGATTTTTAAGCTCTTTATTCATGGGCTAATGGGCGATCATTCAATATCAAATTTTTCTTATACACCAAAAAAGATCACGAACAAACTCGTCAATTCCTAACAAAGAGATTTAAAAACTGTCCACCTGTCACAAACATACAAATGGGGCATGGATTTATCCCAGAAAATAATGAAACGTTGAAAGTCATGCATTACTCAAATGCCAATGAACCTAGGAACAGAGTAATTTATGATATCGGCGAAAGCCATTTATCACCAGTAAAAACTCCACGAACGAGGAGCCAGAATTGATAAGAGTGCACAAAATGTCATTAAAGATTGATTCATTTGGCTCAATTATATATTTTTTTCATCCACGCAGGCATATACATGTACACAGAACAATAGAAAAATGTAAGTGCAAAAACCGCAGACAGATAATTCTAAATCTAATAGACCGGAAAAATATAAGATTCATGTGCACAAATACTGATTCCGATAATACATTTATAACCATTTACCTCACAAACCCCCATATCGATACTTTAAATTGATCTAAAATCATTTGTTGCGGTAAAATTGTTTTAGTGGCGGTATAATGTCCGCCATTTTGGATCCACCATTTTAAATTTTGAAATTTCGAGGTTCAAATAAGATTCAATGACCCCGAAAACCCCCATATCGATACTTTAATCTGATCAAAAATCATTTGTTGCGGTAAAATGGGTTTGGTGGAGGTATAATGTCCACCATTTTGATTCCGCCATTTTTGATTTTGGAATTCCGTCAGCATTGTCAATAATATGTCCTATCATCAGTTGTACATGCTTTTTGATGAGATATTTCACAAATTAGAACATTTTTACTATTGTTTTTTTTTAATGTGTTATGCGCCACATTGGATTTTTGAAAAGGTCAGAACTTTTTCAAAAGCCCTTGACCGGACGATCATTTTGAGACCTCAAACGTCTTGTTAGGTTAACCCAAATTTTGGGTGCACTGATGGTCCGGTTGACGTGAAACGTCCCATATATATATATATATATATATATATATATATATATATATATATATATATATATATATATATAATATTTGTCAACCGGACATCCCCTGCTCTCCAGAATTGTTTAAACTTTTAAGAGTCAATCGAGGATTCAAAATTTGTGTTTTTTCATCTAGTTTTTCGAACCGAGTGGCGTTTTTCGATTTTCATAATGGCTGACACGATATGGCGGCTTAACACAACGGCTTGATGTAGGACTTTAGTTTCATTACAGAAATTATTCAAAATGAATGAGCGCATCAGGCTAAAAATGTTTATGCAAAAGTAATTAATGACATAAAATATGGATCAAGTCTAAAAATGATGAAATTCAAGATGG
This sequence comes from Nasonia giraulti, assembly GCA_016647725.1. NCBI lineage: Eukaryota > Metazoa > Arthropoda > Insecta > Hymenoptera > Pteromalidae > Nasonia > Nasonia giraulti. The sequence goes on along the minus strand of QLYP01001600.1, from coordinate 449 downwards.
CGGATCCAATATGTCAGCCGTATAGGCTCATGCAATTGAAAATGGAAGATAACCTTTTGACTGGCTCTAAATTTTATACTCAGGGGTCTTTGGGGTCGATAATTACAATTCTGATATCCAAATTACTAAATTCAAGATGGTGAATCCAATATGGCATCCTTATGGTCCCTGGATATTCAAAATGGAGAATAAGCGTTCGACTGGCTCATAATTTGATACATAGGGGTTTTTGGAGTTCATAATTACAATTCTAATGTCAAAATGTAAAATTTAAAATGGCGGACGGATATGGTGGATGCCTCATGTATATGAGGCATTATTTGTTAACCGGACACCCCCTGCTCTCCAGAATTTAAACTTTTAAGAGTCAATCAAGGATTCAAAATTTGTGTTTTTTCGTCTAGTTTTTGGAGCCGAGTGGCGTTTTTCGATTTTCAAAATGGCTGACA
>QLYP01000160.1:251353-300166 GCA_016647725.1 Nasonia giraulti | reverse complement strand
AAAAATATAAGCGGCTTTATTGAATCGTAACGGCGATCTAGGCACACGTGTTCACTCTCCGGGAGCTGTACAAAGACTGGCGAGCGGGAGCAAGCCACGCTACGCCTTGCGCGGCGCATGCACAGAGTCGAATAAGGGAAGGGCCCCAAGTGGACTGTGGGTAACTCCCAACAAAACTTCTAGAAAATACTTTTTGGTGTGTTAGAAGTTCAAATCACGTGTTTTTAGAAAATGTCCGTATGGATATATGTGTGTGTGTATGTATACCGTAATATTTCTGGAACTACTCGGTGAATATCAATACAATTAGACATGCATGTATATTTTTGGATTCTGAATTTGAGAAAAACATTTGTTTTTTTATTTTTCTAACTATTTTTTATTTTGTGGCCAATTTTTGATTTTTGGAAAACACTATTTTGCGTTTGTTTCAATCATCCTATCGTTACAAACAATTCAGCTAATATGCATTTGAAAGAGAATAAAATTACCTACTTTTCCCCGTTTGGACCTCGGGATCAACCGCTTTGTTCGGCAGATAAAATGAAAAAGGTGATTTTTTTTTTAAATTTATATCTCTGAAACTAAACATCATAACCTCACGAAAAATCATGTCGATGGGTCACGTGTCAAACTATATCTCATTAAAATTTCAAGTGATTTGACTACTTATTTTTTCAGTAAATAATCGAAAACTGGAAAAAATTAGTTTTTTTTGTGCCTCGATTACGGAAGTAAAAAGGCTTTATTACACTTGAGATTTTGGGAAAAAGTAGATATTTTATGTGTCTTGTCTAAGTTCATTGCGCAGCTTTCAAACCCCTATGGTTCTTAAGATATCAAGGTTTCATTTTTTTTTTTGAAAATTTTTTGATTCCTCATATCTCTAAAACAATGCTGTCAAATACTTCAAATTCATTTGCTGCTAAAATTTTAAACGATTTCGTCGAGCGGTTCGCAAGTAAAGAGCTAAAATGTAAAAACTGATTTTTCTTACATGAGTACTGCCAATCTCTTCTAAAAGGATGATACGCTAGCTTTATTATTGAAAGTTTATCAATATGATTATGTATAATTATAGAGGAATGGGAATGAGTCCTTGGGTTTTTGAAATAAGAAACACATCAATTTCGCGGAAAAACTAATCATGAAACAATAACTTGCTTAGGCGTAAAAACCCTCACGGTTTCGAGGGAAATGCCTGAGCAATCTATTAAGATAAATTATGCTTTATTTGTTGAGAAAATGATTATGTAGAGATATACATATTGTCACGGGTGTCTATGTGGTGACCGCCGTGGCGCGACATAGAACGTCTGCCTTTCAAGCCAGACGTTGAGCCGAGCTTGAACCAAGAGGATCTTGGTTCAAGCTCGGGATCCGTCACTTAAATTAAAGAGCGCTCTCTTATTTAATTCGGGGTTTATCCCCTATAACAAGGTCGTAATTCGCATGTACTTGTGCGATGTACATAAAGCCGAATCACCCTCTCTTCTGGATAGGTGTCAGTTCTAGTGATGGAGATGGTCCGTTGTGGCGATGCCCAGCACATCACAGGGTCTCGATGTCTTGGGAACAGCCCTCGATCCGTGAAAGCCTAAAGACGACACCTCGAGTATTTCGTATAACACAAGCTAGTCTAATTAAAATTATAGATATTCACAAATAAAGGCTATCCGTTACACTAAGCCAGGCTGTAGATCACTATATCTAGTCGCTCTCGTGTGTCCTGACCGAATTCACACCACATAAAGTGCATACAAAATCGCAAGCAACCCATCGGAAAATCCTATGAGCCTCATGCATGGTCGCCATTGTCTCGTGTATATTTTGTATGAGGTTTATAGGATTTTCCAAAGGGTCACTTGCGATTTTTGTAAAATGAGCACTCTTTCCTATATATCTCACTTGCCTTAAATCCGTCTATTTCGTTCAAAAAAAGCATGCGTTTAAGTTAAGGCATTATTTCTCAGTGTGTTTCATGCAATAAACTCAAGTTCGTTTTCTCCGTGTACTAGTAAGAATTTTACTATCATGAAGTGAATTGCATTTAATATATAATTGGGTTGCTTTATTGTTGTGAATCTCTTTGTCTCACATTATTAAACTTTACTCTACTAATTTATTTGTCACAAGTAATTTTAGATTACGTAGTATTATTTTGTTCAATTTCTTCTAAAAATAGAATGTACATATCTTTACTGCATCTTGGCCAGTTACTTTTTGTTAAGTTTAAATCATTTTGTCTATACCAAGTATTATTCAATGTTACCATATTTGTGTAATGCCCCGAATGAATGCTTAAATCATGATGAAAGATTGCATTAGCAACTTTATATATTTTGTTATCTATGTATAAATTTGTGTTAGAAACATTTTTAATTTTACATTCAGTCAGTTTTATTATATTTTTTGATGCATTGATTCTAAATAATATTAATTGTAGAATAATAATTTTATTGCTAGTAATATTAACTCTCGTTTTATGTTGTAATTTAGTATGACAATTACTACAATGATTGTCGTAAGTTTTAAAATTGTCTATATTATCATTAACGATTTCTTGTAATTCGAAAGTTTTTTTTATTAAAGGTATCGATAATGTGATTATAATATTATTGGTAATTTCTTGTCTAACATTTTTACAATTTGGGCACAATGTTGCAATAATAAGTTCATGTTCTATGATAAGTTTTAATAATTTAGAGTTATTACAAAGATCCATGATAAATTCAGCTACATCTTGTTGCAAGGGTAATTCATATTTTTGGTTTATAATTTTCCTAAACCTTAATATATCAACATTGTTTTCTTCATATAGTGTAAAAATTTCTTTCAGTCTTCTTCTTGCAAATTGTAACTATACTCTCTGAATGTATTACAGTGTAATAAAGATTGAATGGTTGCATTGGCATAACATGATACATGATCGTTATTTGGTAAACCAACAATATTTAAAATGTTATCTTTATATTTATTAATTTCTTTAACATTATTAAATTTATTTTTGTATTTATTGTTACTCTCATTATTTTTAGTAATAGTATTCATATCAATTTTACTTTGTTTTTTTACATTATTAGTGGATAAACCAATATAAATTGATTTGTGATCTGAGAAATAAGTTTCATATACTCCTGCTTCGAAATTTTCATTAGTTTTATTTATAAAAATAATTTCTATTTGTGTATTAAAATTAGTAGATAATGTTTTTGTTTGAGCGCTCTTTTAAAATGTTGACTATTCAAATATTTTTCAATAAAGCTATCTTCTAAATAAGCATCATAATTATAATCTCCAATTGCTACTTGTGGTTCAGTTTGTACCATTTGTGATCGAAAATTTACGTCTAAGAAATATTTGACGCAACATATTAATCACAAACATTGACATATTGTAAAATATTAATAATACAATTGAAATATAAATAAAACTTTTCTTTTGTAGTTGCCCTGTACTCAATTCCAACTTATTCAGATCCACAATATTTTGTATTATTTTTTAATTGCTCCTTCAACAAAATTATCGAGATTGAAAATATTTAAAAAAGCATTAACATTGTATTTTTAAGTAATATTTTATCTATTGGAACTATAAATTTAGTTAGAGGAAGCTACGTGCCAATGAATGGGCAGCGATTTTTATGCATTACGACTGTATAAATTCAGATATTACAACACGATTTAATCCGAGGGTTTGTATAATTTTTGTGTTATAATTTATGGACTAAATGTTATCCTCCTGGAAGGATAAGTGGGAACCTACGTGACATGGGTAGTGAGTATGGGGACTGTTATGGGGTCCCCTTATTTATAACAGTGTATTCTAATAGTGGATAGTATTTTAACTAGCGTTTAGAGTTTTTATTGCAGTAAAACTTTTGTCGCTTATCTTACTCTTCATGGCTTTTCTGCGCGCTGTTTCGTAGGGCGCTCGGTTTTCGCGAGATGCGATCTCTGCACTCTTTCGTTCGGTGGCTCTTCTCTTGGTAGGGTTTTCTGCCATGGTTGCATTTTTTTTATCTGGTTTTCATGGCTTAAGCGATGCCCCGAGCAGCTTGTCCATGTTAATTGTGCCCTGCTCGACTACGTTTTGTTCCTGTTAATCCTACTTACTTTTATTCAGTCTACAATGGATCTGCTACAGTTGCAAAGTGCCTTAGCAGCCGGCAGTAAGTACTGTAGTGATTACGTGTGTATTTTTCTTGGCCTGCTCTTCCTCTATTTATTCTGGGTATGGGTATGTGTGTGTGTGTGTTGTAGGGCTCATTGTCATGGATTGCGTTTGGAAGTGATGAGGATAGTTCGGGCAGCGAGGTTGGGAGCTGCAAGGATGAAGAAGAGAACGAGGGTAAGGCTATTGACGTTTCGGACAGGGTTTCCGAGGGTGACGTAGCGGATCAGGACGAAGACGAGCCTCTTTCCCTAGATTGTTACGGTATTCCTAGCTGAGAGCAAATAGTCAACGGCCGCTGCGTTGTGTGCATGGAGTCGGTGGATGTCATTGCCTCCACGACGCTCACATAAACCCGGATTGGCATTTTGGTGAGTTTTTGTTGTAGAAAAATACATCGTTTTGTATGTATTTTGTGTCCTGATTTTAATTAGATTTTCTTTTTCTTAATTTCAGGTGTCTTAGCGCAGCGTTGGTCCGGTCGAATTCCACGCCCGAGGAGAAACTGATCCCGGAGTCTGGGTGAAGTGCCATGACGAGACCTGGGATCAACCTGGCTCGAAAATGATCTGCCTGGTCTGTCATGCGCTTCAAGGCTTCACCTCCAGAGCTCATTTCTCTCAAGGGTTGTGGGATAAGATTCTGTTGAGTTATGCTGAACCTCTCTATGATCTTTGCATATCGTGATTTGAATGATTCTTATTTTGTTTAATTGTATGCCTGGATTCGGAAGCCACTGCCCGTCCGCTTTACTCCGGCTGAGGTAGAGGCCTTAACTGCTGCCAGATTTTTCTGATCTGTCAGCAGTCTGCCTCCACGTAACGTAAGTCGAGAGGTGTCAGCAAGCCATATTTCTGATAACCCATTTTCTTTAAAAAATGTATCTTTGCTTTAAATAATACTAGCGAAAAACGCTTGCTTCGCTAGCGATTTACAAATTAATTGTAATGATATTTAATTATTTGACGTGACATTCTTAAATATATTGTTTAATATTAGATGTACACTCGATGGTAGTTAATTCTTGTAAAACGTTTTGAAATGCTTTAATCAGATTGCCAGATTGATAAATTCTAATCAATTAAAAGCACGATTTCAAAAATGTTCCACGAGAATTAATTACCCTCGAGTATAAATAAATGTATTCAATACAGCCAACATTCTATAAAAGTAGTTATAGCTATTAGTACAAAGGACCGTTTTTAAAATTATGGAATAAAATAGAAATAAATTTTCAATATTAAAAAATGTTTTAAAATTCTTTGTAATTATTAACAGTATTAATTATATTAACAAAATCTAATAATATAATTATATTAATTAAACTTTTTTTTTTATTTACATTTATAATATAATGTAAGTTGTAGGATTATAACAATCGTAACATTCATATTCTGTACTGAAATGTTATACATAATACAATATTTACTTTTATATTAATTGATAACGATATCTTAAATCATTAGTGAAAAATAAAAATAAAAACAACTGAAGAAAATGTTATAAACTGCAGATGATAGCAGAAAAATGTCGAAATTGGGACACACGTAACAGTAATTTTTTGTTGTCTTCAGTTTTATTAAGTTAGCTAGATTCTTCAGTTGAATTGATTTCTTTCATATATGAAATTTTACGATTGCGTAAATATATAAAAAAATTAATACAACAGACAAAAACTATTTATAAGTGAAGACAACAGTTTTCTTCATTTATAATTATTGTCTCCTACATTCACTAGTTTATTCCCAATCAAATCAGCTATCTTCGGATTTCTTTACATTTTTCTTAACTTTTTAAAAACACACCTTCAATAATATAATAGAATCTTATTGACGTAACTGTTGAAAACAGTTGAAATTTGGTATCATCCGCAGTAAACTAAGAAATAGGGAAAAAATTTGACAAACTGTATAATTTTGCAATTAGCGAATTGAGAAAGAGTAAATAACATTCAAGCAAGCGATGTTTAAAGTAAAAGAGTATTGGGTTAATTGAACGCAGTACAAGTAATTAGCACACCTTCTTTAACACAATAAAATTCATAACAAAGCATTTTCGATTATTTTCAATTTAAATAAAAACAAGAGATCACCGTCTGGAAGCACGTCACCGTCGCGTTATAATAGTCTAAATACCCTTGATCCAGCAAACTTTATGAGCGAACAAGATCCGCTAGTTCAAAAAATAATATCACGCTTAGATCCGGAAGATGCAGCGTAATGTGAAATGCTCACTTTCTTTTGTATTCTTAAAATATTAAAAACTAATAAGATTAGTTATTATAAAGTATATCCATTGATACCCTTCCTACTAGAATGCAGTGTATACTAAGATATAGCAAACTCGACAAATTCAATATTTAATTGAATTAATAAGAATAAGGAACGACAACGTAAGGCGAAGTAAACATAAATCATAATTAAACTGAAGTAAAATCAGTTAGGAAAATCAATAATAATAGTAAATTCACGTAAAATAATAAAGATAAAATAGAACACCGAGATGTATACACACAGCACGACTCTACGGCAAGAGGCGAAGCGAAGTACACCGATACACACACATACATTACAGTTCTAAAGCGGAGGCTCAAAGCTAAGCGAGGTACACCAATATGCACGCACACCTTACGACTCCACGACGAGAGATTAAGCGAAGCACACCGATATGCACGCACACATTGCAGTCCTACAGTGGAGGCACAAAGCTAAGCGAAGCACACCGATATGCACGCACACATCTCGGCTCCACGGCGGGAACACAGCAGACGCAAGTAGAGAGAAAAAAAATAAGAGGCCTACTATACATCATGGATCGCGCATACCCGAAAGCGATACACGTGCAATGAAGAGAGGCCCCGGAGCGCGAAACGCTATCGGCAAGTGACACATAAGTCACGCACGCTGGAAGCTCAAGGAGCCGCCAAAGAGAACACCGCGCAAGTCGGCTCAAAATGCACAGAGGAAGCTTCTATGAGTCTGCAGATAATGAAGGTAAATCAGAGGCGAGTTTGACAGGAAAAGAGCACAAGGGGACTCGATGTACTAGAGAAGAGGATTTTTACTCTGGTTTTCTGATTGGCCCTCTCTACAACGTCACATGCATAAAAAGCTCCAAATAAGGCAAGAAGCTGTATCTAGGCCTCCTAATTAGTCAAACTCCCACCCTGCCGAGGAGACGAAAATGGGAGATCGCCTCTCCTACGAGAGCGTAAAAGAGCCCAGCAACAGGTCTTCACATCGTCAGTCTGCTTCAAAAATCGTTGCCACGCGAAAGCTCTGCCCGAGCCCGGTCCGGTATAACATCTTGGAACTTAGAATATTTGGATAGTAAAATAACTTGAATATTCCTATCATTAAACTTACTTTATTTGCAATCATACAACTAGAACATTTATGTTGTGGTTCTTTATTTTCGATAATTTAAAATAATTCGAAAGTTTTTGATAGTTGCGAGCGAGCATTATCTAAATTCTGTGGCAAATTGAATAAATTGCATTAAAATTTAAATCGCGAGTGAATAATTAACCCGAAATCTCCTGATCCCTGTCGCCCCGTTCAAATCGAAACTATCCGCTTCGGAAGCTGAGCCAAAGCCACTGAGAGGACGTGCTGGAAGCAGAGCAGGCCCATTGCAGAGATAAAGAAAAATGTAAGTGATTTTAACTAAATAGGCTGCATGACTCTATCGCGCACTTCTCTCTTTCTCTCTCATAATTAGAGATCCCGTTAGCGCGATAACGACATTACAATCAAAATAACGTCCTTACAACAAATCTCTCGGTAGTTACGGAATCAACATTAAAGAGTTTAACTAAAGTCAGTGCGCGCAACAAAACCAGTGCAATTTCGAAAGATTTTCCGGCGGCTACTGGAGGCCGTTCTATTAAACAGATCGCGAAGGTAGTCAAGCACCGACGGCGCTTAGTTTCGCGCTCTGAAGCTTTATCTTTGTCCGTGCTTATGAAAGCAAAATAACCCGTAGAGTTACTGTCCAGTGACAGCTTTCAATAGCTTAGGACATAACAGTAATTTATCCGTCGTAAAAACGGGATGGGACCAGTTCGCGCAAAACTATGAATCCTCGCCTAATGAAATTTTTTCATTGAACCCGCCACCACCCACTGTATCCGTTAAAAGTGAGCCTCAATGTACCACACCCATTATGACTTCTAGCGCAATCAGATCTATGAATTTAACCAATGCATACACCACATCCGTGCATCAGGACAGTACCAAATACAAATCGTGCCAATTCCTAATACACTATCCACTAACGCAGTTACACAAACACCACAATAATTTACCACCTCAATAATGCATCACACGGGCGCTACACAAAAATACCTTACACACGGCATACCGCTATCAAACTATGAAATTCAATCGCCCTTTATACCGATTTCCACTGTTCAAAATGTATGGCAGCCTTACACGACATATACAGAGGCAAACACACTTAGCAAATCTACTCATATTCCGCGAACGGATTGGTAAAGCAATTGATTAAAAGACTTGCACTAGCCGAATTATTTTCACCCAATCACTTATTCGCACAATAATCGAATTTTACACACTACACGCAATACAAGCACACCTGTCCACGCACCGTATAATTCTATCATTCCGCACCTAAATGCAACTTTTACGACTGACTCGACACACGTACATAATAACGCTCTGAATCGGCAAAACTTAAATGCGAACAGAGATATAAAAAGAACCCAAGAACATGGCAAAATCATTCTCAAATACACCAGAATATTCACCGATGTCACAATGAAATAATATAAATACATTGACAACAAATAGAAATAATTTTAAACAAAATCGTTATTTTACACATAAGCAATAGCACAAATTTCACACCTTTCAATATGCGAGGAAACTCTAACGGGTGCAATACGCCTGATATATACAACACTCAACAAGGCAGAATACATATCAGTTAAATAATAAATCTGAAGCAGGCCTTATTTAGCACTTCCATAGACAATTCTCAGCGTACAAGGGGTTAGACCCCTTCACAGGCCCCGAATCTAATACCGAGTTTTGTTAGGTCTTTAGGAAAATTAAAGGTGTTTTACTGACTAGTATATAGTCAGAGTCAGGTATAAAATAAGAATATTAAATATATTTTTATGTCATTGGCCAGCAAGTTATCAGACAGAGCTGCAGACAGCTTTGCAGTGCGGTTATCAAACTATAATTCTATACACGATTTCTTGTCAGATTTGACATCACATTTCTGTAACATAGAACTCACGGACGAAATTATGTACCAGCTAAAGATTATTACACAATGGCTAAATAAGAAAGCGGGCGACTACGAAATTCGAATGCAAAAATTATTGAATAATTCAATAAGTATTTACGAACTTGCCTCGTGCGTCGATTATTATGACAAAGTATACAAAAAGCATAATGCAAACAGCGAGGCACGGCAAAAATTTCTTTTTGGACTGCATCTATCTCTTGTTCATCAGGTGCGCTGCCATTAGACTCGCAATAGAGTACGAATGTAAACAAAGTGCGTGTATCAACAATAGTCAAAATACAGAAAATCAAGTTAATTTCACCACCGTAAAATTAGCAAACACAAACAAAAAAGAAAGAGGCATTTTCTTTAATTTGCAACTTTATATCCCAATTAACGTTCTTTTGAAGTTCTATTGTTTTTCATGCAACTTTATATTATTGATTGTAAAAAATAACTGTTATTCAAAATAAACCTATCTTTGAGTAAACATCTTTGCACTTTCTCTAAGTTACTCTATTCATACACAATATGAGTAATGGCGTGTGTTCATATGTATGCGTTTCCCATACTTGAGTTTGACTATTGCGTCGACTACGACTGAGTACGATTAGGTGTTTGCGTTGTTTTGCTCTATCCTTTGTGATTAGCCTTGTTTTTCACCTAATCGAGCGTTTATATAGTCTTTCGATCGGGCAGTTGGCGCTGAAACACCGAGCAGTCAAACACTCTACTGTACGGCACGCAAGCCTCATGACGTATATATATATATATATATATATATAAAACACTATATTTAAATATTATTATGTATTAATTTGAACATTTTTTATACATTTATAAGTAATTGTTCATGAATAATGACGTGTATAAATATGTCATACGTAAATAATTATTATTCATATATTAGATACGTAAGAATAATGTTGTATGTATATGCAAGGGTTCACCAGCTTAACATATATAACGTACTTAGTTATTATATATGTTGTCGTTGGCGATTCAACGGTATTATATTGGTATCGTAAATGGTATCGACTACTGTCACTAACTTGGTCGATAATCGGAAGAATAGTTACGTATCAATGTGTATTATATATATATGTAAGTCTGCTTACTGCTCAAGGAAATTCACTGGAGTGGAGTTATGGGTTAGAAATCAACACTTGTATGATATATGTAATATTAACAATATATACAAATTAGTAAAGGCTAAAAATATTACAGTAAACGCATAAACTTAAGATTAACCTGAATCTATACAATTGCCGATAGCAAACCTTTTAGTACACCAGTTTCAATAACCTCACTTATAACGATCCTAACGGCTCATGTCTTATTACATACTGGCTCTCACTCACATGTCAACAAGTGACAAAGCCAAGCTTGGTAACCCATAAGCTTACAAATATATATAAATATATATATACATATATTTCTTTTATCATTCAAAAATGCACTACTAACCAAAGAAATATTGGAACCAGAATCACATAGACCAATTGCTGGACATCCATTTCCAAAAATCTTTACTTTAATAAGTGGGAGAACTATTCGTTTTTTGCCTCTTCATGACTTGCTACTACTTCCTGTATTTCATTATTATTTGTAACCTTAATGTTTTCATTTTTTAATTGTTTAATTTTCCTATCTTTATTGCGGCATACACTTTGTAAATGAAATCTATTTTTAAAACCTAAATTATCACAAATGCTACATGGTCTTTTTTCACTCCCAATTCTCTTGTTTAAATTATCATTTTTCGAGTCGTTGATTTTACCTAATTGTTTTAATTTTGCCATTAAATTTTCTATATTTATAATAGCTTTCCTATCTAACTTATTTTGGATAAAATTTGGTAAGCTAATCACAATCATGTTTATCTGTGTGTTTATAGACAACCTGTCATCCACTTCTACCAATAATTTTCTTTTTTTTAACGCATATTCAAATAACGAACCATTATAAAACTTAAAATTATAGCCATACGATATATATGTCCAGGACTGTGCAGAGAAAGTGTCAATATATGCATTATTCCATGCCTTCCAATTTAACAAAGAGTTTTGCCTTACAAATACATTATACCAATCTAATGCAGATTTTTTTAAAAATAATCTTAATACTTCAGCATATTTATTTTGGGCAATTCCCACTCTATCACACTCCTGCACAAATAACCTTATCCAAACACTCGCATTTATATTTTCACCGTTAAACTTTTCAATCACTATATCCTTTATTAGAGAACTTGTTTTCCTTTCAGATGCTATGGTATATATATATATATATATATATATATATATATATATATATATATATGAGGCATTATTTGTCAACCGGACACCCCCTGCTCTCCAGAATTGTTTAAACTTTTAAGAGTCAATCGAGGATTCAAAATTTGTGTTTTTTCGTCTAGTTTTTGGAGCCGAATGGCGTTTTTCGATTTTCAAAATGGCTGACACGATATGGCGGCTTAATACAACGGCTTGATGTAGGACTTTAGTTTCATTACAAAATTAATCAAAATGAATGAGTGCATCAGGTTAAAAATGTTTATGCAAAAGTAATTAATGACATAAAATATGGATCAAGTCTAAAAATGATGAAATTCAAGATGGCGGATCCAATATGTCAGCCGTATAGGCTCTTGCAGTTGAAAATGGAAGATAACCTTTTGACTGGCTCTGAATTTTATACTCAGGGGTTTTTGGAGTTCATAATTACAATTCTGATGTCAAAATGTAAAATTTAAAATGGCGGACGAATATGGTGGATCCAATATGATGGCGGATCCAATATGGCGGCCGCATAGGCCCTTGCAATACAAAATGGTGAGCAATCGTTTGACTGGCTCAAAACTTGATGCTGAGGGGTTTGTGAGTTCGGCAATTTATATTTTAATGTCAATATTACAAAATTAGGCCCTTGCAAATTAAAAGGGGCATGGTGTATGCAAACATGGTCAGTAATAGTAATGTAATTTCCATAATGATTCTGAAAACGTCTTGAAATCACTTATCAGGGACGTTTTTTTTTAAGTCATAAATTCGGTGTTAGAGTTATTTCATTCGAGATAGCAATATCGAGGTTATATGGGTCTTACTGACGCGAGTTCGTTTAAAGTCCGTGAGGCAGTGTGAAAATTGGAACATCGCGGATTTTTATATTGGAGAAATATTATGAGCTGATGCGTTCATCCTTCATTCGTAAAGTTTCATGTTTTATAAATAAGTTGACATCGACGAATGGAAAATTGTCTCAGTTATTCTGAAAACGAATAATGCAAACAATAGAAGGATACGACTGACAAAATTTCGGCAATTTATAAACCTCACGAGCACCAATTTTTCCGTAGCCGCAATTCTAATAAAATAATACTGTTGTAGAGATGTTTCAATGGAAGATTCAAAAAAAGATCCGATTATGCAACTCAAGTCAGTAAAACAATTTTCATTTGAAAAGGAAGGAAAACGTTAATGGAAAAGTAGTATTCTAATAGTTCTGATAGATATAAACTTATTCAAGATTTAAGAAAAATTTATACTATTATTATAAATTATTGTATATACGACTATGCAAAATGCTCATTTAGTATGGCAACGACCTGTACGCCATCATGTTGGATCCATCATATCCGTCTGCCATTTTAAATTTTACATTTTGACATCAGAATTGTAATTATGAACTCCAAAAATCCCTGTGTATCAAATGTTGATCGAACGCTTATTCTCCATTTTGAATATCAAGGGACTAAGGATACTTGATAAGGATGCCATATTGGACCCGCCATCTTGAATTTAGCAATTTGGATATCAGAATTGTTATTATCGAACCCAAAAACCCCTAAGTATCAAATTTGGAGACAGTCAAACGGTTATCTTCCATTTTCAATTGCAAGAGCCTATACGGCTATCATATTGGATCCGCCATCTTGAATTTCATCATTTTTAGACTTGATCCATATTTTATGACATTAATTACTTTTGCATAAACATTTTTAGCCTGATGCACTCATTCATTTTGAATAATTTCTGTAATGAAACTAAAGTCATACATCAAGCCATTGTATTAAGCCGCCATATCGTGTCAGCCATTTTGATAATCGAAAAACGCCACTCTGCTCCAAAAACTAGACGAAAAAACACAAATTTTGAAACCTCGATTGATTCTTAAAAGTTTAAACAATTCTGGAGAGCAGGGGGTGTCCGGTTGAAAAATAATGCCTCATATATATATATATATATATGCACGTACTTAAGCTAATATTTTTGTGATTTTTTGCCTCACCTAGCAAGATATCAAAACGCTGTATTAAATAAATAAGCTAACTACAGTTCTCTCTTATTTATTTATTATAATCATTCAACAGGTTATAGGCCCAGCCGAAGATATTAAGTAACAAATTTTTTTTAACACAGGTAATCTATAAGTTGATAACAATAAACATTATTGAAGATAAAATATCCGACATCGGTATGCAGCATATGACCAAGTTTGATGGTTCTAACCGTAAACTGTGAAAATTTCACATTCAAGCAGTACTTTTGGCCAGATAACTTGACGACATAATATCGGGCGAGAGGAAGAAACCCGAGGCAACGGACCAGAAGACTACAAAGAAGACCGATGACGAAATTAGTGCTAGAGAGAGAGCGTGCTCCCAAAGCGGAGAAGTAGGCATGGCCACACTGCCGAACGCTCGCTGCCGCAACTCGCTGCTCACACCCGTACCTACAAAAATTCAAATTTAAGGTGCCGAGCTCTGATGTGTAGCGCAGGCTCGTGCGACGCTGCCTAGGCTCCTCTGGTATATATCCAGCCTCTGGATATGGACGTTGCATCGTATAATAACGTACGCAATTTACTCTGCCGGCTGCCATGCTACCTAGCGCATCACGAAATATGGCTTATATTATACAACATTTATATACTTTTCCATTTAATATTTTTTAACTTATAAATTTCAAATTATCTTATTATCTAAAAAAAATTAACTTTAAAAAAATCAAAAGTTTGGACGAGTTTCATATATTTCGCAACGTAATTACAGATAAAAAATAACTGAGATCAATCAAACAAAGTCAAGCTTATAGTTTTTTGACTGCCTTCACTGGGCTGAAAAGCGTAGAGCACTGGAGCTGACGATAGGGGCGTTCACGCCCGAGACTGTAGTTGAAACGATGCTTGGCAGCAAGCAGAATTAGGGCGAGATAACGGCGTACGGGAAGACGGTTCTCCGCGCAAAAAACAATGAAGGTTGTTTACTAGACTAGTTGAGTGTGTGGGATTCTCCTGACGCGGGACTATCGCTAGGCATACCCACTAAAACTCCATTTCTTATAGGCCCGCAAAAACCCCTCCGGTTAAGCTATGTTAGCAGTCAACTAGTCTTGTAAACAACCGTCATTGTTTTTTGCGCAGAGAACCGTCTCTACGTACGCCGTTATCTCGCCCTAATTCTGCTTGCTGCTGTCAAGCGTCGTTTCGACTACAGTCTAGGACGTGTACGCCCCTATCATTAGCTCCAGTACTCTACGCTTTTCAGCCCAGTAGGGGCAATCAAAAAACGTGTGTTTCACGTCGTCCCGTTCATCACCGCAGTACTTACACCTCGGTGTTGCCACCCTGTTCATCGCAAACAGGTAGCTCCTAAAGTATCCGTGACCGGAGAAAAATTGGGTAAGGTAAAAGTTGACCTCCCCCATTACCTGTCCACCCACGGACCTACATCTTTTATATAGGTCCTAGTCCATCTAGCCTTTGGATAATCTGTCCACCTAGTCTGCCAATTGCGCATTGTTATTTCTCTTTCTTTCACGGCAATCAAGATGCTACTCGACGGTAAGCGAGCCTCGTAGATCCGCTTGCGTTCGATCGCAAGAAGATCAACAGGGATTAACTCCGCGATCACCATCGATCGTCCGGTAGGAGCATGCTATTCTAAGGGCCCCCCTTCGCTGTACCGCCATAATCTTTTTCCGATACTTATTCATAGTCATAGCGTCGGACCACATCTCTGCTCCATATAACAGAATAGAGTTAGTGGTTGCCATGAGTAGCCGCCTAACTGTTGGCCTAGGCCCACGGACGTTAGCCATGAGTCGGCTAAGTTGTGCTGTCCTTGTTGTGGCTTTTTTACAGACGCGATCTAGGTGTTTCCTGTAGTTCAGCTTTATGTGTAGAGTTATTCCTAGATATTTGGCTGATGGTTTCGTCGTTATAGTCTTACCGCCTACCTTTATAGGTATGATGGTCGGTATCCGCTTTCCTGTCAATAGGATAATTTCGGTCTTATCAAGCGCTAAAGTCAATCCGTGGTTCGCCATCTACCATAACAGTCTACTCATGATCGCGTTTAACTTTGATTGCGCAATGCCCACATTCTGTGCTGTTATAACCGCGGCCACATCGTCTGCGTATCCAACGAGCATCACGTCCCCCGGCATTTTGAGTTTTAGAAGCCCGTCGTACAAGATACCCCAGAAGTCTGGACCCAAAATCGAACCCTGCGCTACTCCTGCAGTTATAGGTCTTCTTCTGTGCCCTTCTTACATTTTATTCTCAATAATCCGGTCCCTCAGATAATCTTCCGTAAGACGCATAATGTATCGCGGCATACCGAATGATTCTGAGGCAGCAAGTATGTCGGTCCATCTTTCTGAGTTAAACTCGTTTTTTACGTCTAACGTAAGTAGAATCACAATGTCTCTAATTGCATTTCTAACTTCTTCTACTTTCTTTACCGAGTCTGTTACCTCTCTAACGGCCCCTATGGTGGATCGCCCTGTTCTAAAGCCATACTGTTTGTCGAAAAGGTTTCCCGCTTCACGTACGGCCCTTAGTATTCGCGGTTCAACCAGTGCTTTCCCCGTCTTTATTATTGTGTCTAAAAGACTTAGTGTATCTTCCTATTGGAAGTGTCCGTATCCACTTCTTTATTCGGTTTTTCAATCAGTACAAGTCTTGCTCTTTCCATTGCAAGCTTAAAACTCCATGCACCAGGCACTGGTTGTACATCTCCAAGAGCAGCTCAGGCCGTTGCGACGCGAAGATCTTGAACGCGTATTCATCGCCGAATGGGTCTTTCTCAACGTCGTCGATGATCTTTGTCCAGCGGCGGCGCTTACTCTCTTTTATCGCGTCTCGGAGAATATTTAGCAATTCGTCCTATCTTTTATAAAGGTCCCGGACTTCAGGACTTTTCTGTTTTTAGGCTCTTTGAGCCCTTCTTCTAGCATGAAAATTTTCTTTTCTTAACTCCGCAATATCGTCTGTCCACCAGTACACCGGTCTTCTCTGGTAGCTAGTAGATACCCTAGGCATGGTCGCATCGCAGATCTCAGTAATTAGTAACAGTCTCGACTATTGTCTCTACTCTTTTGCGTCCACCTAATTCATGTAAGATCCCGTTGGATGGGAGGTTCGCACTTTAAATTAACTCCGCGAGTGTCTCTTGGTTCATGCGTCAAGTGTTCCATCTTGACGCTCGACTATGGTTTCTCCTTGTACTGGTTTGACGGTCTTCGTTGATATTGAATAGAATATACTGGTGGTCGCTAGCTGTATGTTCTTCCGTGACGTGCTAGTCTCTTATGCTGCGGATCGTCATTTTGCTTGCGAAGGCTACATCCGGTATGGATTCCTCAAAGCCTGTTCTAAGGTAGGTAGTGGTATTACCCTTGCTCGCTACTATTAAGGTCAGCTTAGCTGCCATCTCGAGGATGGCTCTGCCTCTTGGGTTCGTCGTCGGCATGCCCCATTCCGTGGCCCTCGCGTTGAAGTCGCCTCCAATAACGATTTCCCCAGAGACCTCTCTAACATACTATTTTTTAATCTCTAACAGTCGTGTGAAATCATAAACATTTATTTCCTTAAAACCACATCATTTTCTTCTATCTTACTAAATCATTCAAAATCAATTTTAAACGTGCTAAAGAAATCAAATTCTATTCAGTTCAACTATATCGCAGCGCCTCGAAAGCCTAATTCGTAAAAAGTTTGCGCATTAAAATTCCTATTATTTTCGTCGCAACGCCTCAAAAGCCTACTGCGACTAATTATCAATGAACAAATATTTTCGTTTTCCGTCTCGAAATCCTACTTCGCACAATAAACTCTTCATATCGATGTCAAATTATTATCTAACAATTCTTAACGAAACCGATTTTAATGCGAATACGAAAACATAACTGCGTAAAATAAAACTCTTCGCATATACATTCTTATCATTTTAAATTGCCGCTCCGGATGATGCTTCTCTGCTGCTTGCTTTCCGCTCCGGGTCGTGATGATGATCGTTTCTAGCCATGCTAATTAATGCATTTTTCTTTAAACAGCGATGCCGTAACTGCTGTACCCAATAGCTTCGACGTTCTCGCAGACATCAGGTTAGAATATTAGTGACTCCGTGAAATAGCCGCTCCAAAATTCATCCTAGAAAAATTCAACAGGCAGTATATTTGCAATAACTCTCAACAGATATGAAATAAGAACAACGCATTGAATTTCTATGCCAAAAATATTTAAAGTGTTTCTTTGCATTCTCTATTCCAAAAATAAACGATAACCGCGCGCATTACGCAAATCTCAACAACGTTGCCACTCTACAACTTGACACCTTAATACAATAATTTTAAATACTTCTGAATTCTGCTTATAACTCTGTAACGGTTTAACTTTCCCTAAGAGACTGGATAGTCAGTCGGTTCCAGGATCAGGATAGGGGAAAGGAGCAAAAAAGAGTCTGTTTTTATATTCTCAACAATAACAAAATATATTTCTTAATTAAAGAATAGCAATTTGGAATCAGTTGTTAAATCCCTGCTGAAACAGAAATCAATTATACGTCTTATTAAAAACACTTCGCCTTTACAAATAGAATTGTTTAAACTACATTCAAATACATTTACAAAAGTTTCTCTCGATTTTATCACGCCTCCCGTCAAGTGGAAAAATATTTCAACCTCGGAAAAAATCGAAAGATTCAAGTTTCTTTTCTAAAATACAAAGAGGCCCTATAGTCCAACTCATAAAAACTCCGAGCCTGGCGCACACGTGGGCTCATGACTCGGGTAGTTGACACCCGAAATCTGTCCCCACCAACGTTTCCAGGCACGTTCGAACATGTGCTCGCTTTGTTCTACGACGCAACTCTCGCAACAACACTGCACTAGTGTGACGTCACGCACACTTAAAACAAATGCATTTTAAATTCTGATAATCCGTACAATATTTCTTTGTCGAGTTTTACTAGAAAATTTCAACTTTATGTTATTCATTTATTATTTCAACCAATACTTTTGCATAAAACTTCCAACAATTATATTATTTATCTTTATAAACTACAAACGATTAAAATTCAAATAAAACTTTAATAATATTTTACTTTCTTTCTCTAACTGGATAATAAATTTATTAATACTATAACGAGCTGACTATCGTACTCTCGTTATGTCTCTCTACCTCAGCACAACACATATATATACATATGTATAAATATATATTATGTACATTCTTTCAGCGGCAAGGTAAGTGAGAGAGCAGAAGACCCAGCGTGCGAACACACAGAGAGAGAGAGAGAGAGAGAGAGAGAGAGAGAGAGAGAGAGAAAGAGAGAAAGAGAGATCCACGCGCGTGCCGCGAGAGGGAGACTGGGAAAAAGCCCACGCTGGTTTCGCCGCCGCGTCCTGCGCGAGACAAGTACGATTCGTTCCGCCTAAGAGTACAGTCGAACGGTTTCACTTTTTTTCCTTAGATCGGGAACTCTCGTGGACTTCGCGTGCGAGAAACCCGCGAGATTGCCTCTAGCAAGCTGTGTCCTTGTGTGTCGCCGGTGTTATCGCTCTGAGTGCAACTTCATGCCGCGTGTTCGTTACGAACTGAGCGATTGCTGCCGCTCGTTTTCCCGCCGTAGCCGGACGCAAACCCAAGGCCACGAGGCATCTACTCTGCTGCCCAGCGAGGGCCCCGGTCACCCGCTTGCGCCGTTCCAGACGAGCCACGAGGCATCCGAGCGAGACAGCACGGAAGTGAATGTAAGTACCTGCTCGATCGCTGATCTCTCTCTCTCTCTGCTTTTTCCCCGCGCTCACCCCTCTCGGATATGCGTTTACTTCATTCGCGATTAAGCTACACAGCATAAGCACTCACGACGCCTCCGCGGGCTGACGTGCTCAAGGACGAGCACGTACAGCATATTGCGCTACGGGCCAGGCTTCGTATAGCCTTCAAGAAGCCTGCTACGAGCTGCTGCATCAATTGCTCTCGATACTCTTTAGATCAGTATACTCGTTACTGATCCTTTATACACGGTAGTAAGTAAGCACCGTTATATTTGGCGCCCATACGTTTCGGGACTATTTAATTGGAGAATAATTGAATAGTTGAACCATTCAATTGTAACAGTAACTGCGTAGTTTTCGCGAGCGCGAGAGGAATTTTTGAGAGCGAGCGTGTGTGTTTACAAGTCCGGATTATAAGCGCCCGAGTTGCTCCGCTAAGCGCGCGCGACCCTACGTGTTTACACTCGCGAGAGTCAGGTAGCGGCGAAACGTAAACAGGGAGAACACTTTCCAGCGTTCTAAAATTCT
The DNA here is from genome assembly GCA_016647725.1 of Nasonia giraulti. Classification (NCBI taxonomy): domain Eukaryota; kingdom Metazoa; phylum Arthropoda; class Insecta; order Hymenoptera; family Pteromalidae; genus Nasonia; species Nasonia giraulti. The sequence continues at coordinate 280,145 of QLYP01000160.1, read as the reverse complement.
ATCGTTGTGATAATTTAAGTGTGGAATTTTAGAATATTTGAAACTCGAATTTTTGACTGTACTACGGCCCGGAATATTCCGCCGAGCAGCCGTACAATACGTGTATTGCCGTCGCGCTTGATACGGCTACGGCAAACGGCGTGTGCTACAGAGCTTATATATACTCTGTCACTATTACGTTTAATCGTTTATATTAATTTTGTTTATTTATTTAACTGTTTAAAATTAATTGACCCTCGTTATATTTGTTGCATTTTGTGCGTGCGTTCCCTTGTCACGTTCAACTGTACCCTCGACAAATCGATCCAAAATTTTTGTTTAGAAAATTAGGAATTGCGTGAAATTTTTTTTTTAATTGCATTGGAATTTTTTTTAAATTGACTTGAAAATTTTTGAATTTTGAAAAAAAAATCTTTTTTAAAAAACGTTAAGAAGCATTAAAATAAATTCGAAAAATGTCGTCAAGTTGGACTATCGCTGATTTGACGATTTTTAAAGAAAACGTAGATGTTAGAATACGTGACTGGATTCAGAATTTGTCGAGTATAGAAGTGGACGATGCGTTAGAACACTTAGAATTATGTACATTAATTAATAATAATACAAATTAATACAAATTAATACAAACGGTACGCTATTTGAGCGAGCGAATAGACTGTTAAGAAGACTCCATGGTAACTACAGCGCCGAAGATTTTAAAATAGATAGCAATTCAGAAGAAGATATAGCTAGAAGAGATGATTTATGCTTGACCTTCGTACAGTCACCAAGCTTCCCAGAAGAATTGAGAAATGACGTCCTTGCAGTAATTGAGGCTGAGGCAGAACTTGAAAATGGCCTGCAAGAAAATGCGCAGCTACCGTCAAGCTCGCCAGATGATAACCAAATGGCTAGGGACAGGTCACTTACAATGACTATCGACTCAAGCCAACAAACACGCAGGGAAGCTGACTTAATAAACTTGGAAACGCTACGAGGGCTGACGCTCCATAGCTCTGCACCAGCGCACGTAGCTACCACAGCAGTTACTACTACAATTACATCAGTGCCTACAGGCGCACATTATGGCACATCAGCTGGCGCACAAGTTAAGCTAACCTCCACAACGCCGCAGGGCATATCCAAGACAAGTCAAAATATGGATCCGCCTTTAGTTCGCACAGTTTTGCCCAGCGGTGAGGTCCAATTCATCCAGGTGGCAGTAGATACTGAACTACGAAGAGCTTGGATATCGGAGGCTGAACTGCAGAAAAATCAATTGGAAATAAATAATTACATCTCCGAGCAAGCAGAAAAAGACCAGACTCAAACATCAAAAATTGTTGACTTAGAAAATATAATACAAGATCTTCAACAACAGCTAAAGAATGTAGTCTCTAATGCGCAACAACAAGTAGCTGAAGATGCGCTACGCAATAGAGCAAACCGTAGCGCGAAAAGCGTCCAATTTCAAGATACGTTTAACTTAAATTATTACGATATCTCGGGTCAAAACAGTAAGCAAAATTTAAACGAAATAAAACCTCTAAACGCACACGCCCCGATATTTCACTCCACAGCTAAGGGTTATTGCTTGTTAATGCTCCTACAGTAACACGTGCATTCCTACCTAGGTTTTCTCCCACAGGCGCTCAGCAGCATTCTAACGTCTGCTTACCGGCCGCATCCGTCTCTAGTCAGCCCGTACGCTCGAGCTGTGACGGGGGGGGGGGGGGGGGTTTGGTCTCAGCCGAGCAAGAATTCGCTCTCGCAGTTGAATCCTCGTGCGATTTACCCGAGTACGGGAGTTGCGTCATACGACACCTGGTATAATTCGGACACCGTTCGTCCGAGAACCAAGAATCTTGGTAAAACTGTTCGAGAATGGAGGTTAAAATTCTCAGGCGACAAAGGAGTGAGTATCGAGGAATTTTTGGAGCAAGTCGAGGAGAATAGACGCTTAGATAATATTCCCGACGAGGAGCTTTTAGACTCCATGGTCCCCATGTTCGAGAAACCTGCACTATTCTGGTATCGTACTTTGAGGCCTTCGTGGCAAACATACCAAGATTTCAAGAGAGCTGCTCTCAATAATTATAGCAGGACGAAAAGGAATAAGCGAAGTCTGGTGGTTGAAGCTCATCTACGCACACAAGGTGCAGACGAGCCAGTGAGAGACTATATAGTCTCCCTTCTCACGGTTTTAAGCCAATTTGACCAGCCATGGGATCCGCAGGACCAAGTAAATCTAGTCATCGACAATATGCTCCCGAAGCTTAAAAAGAAGATGAAGATTTACCGGGGAAATCTTACCAATACTCAAGAACTCCTCGACAAAGCTCAAGAAGCAGAAGACGACGATGACGGCCAGTGGAGGCCGCCGCCTCTAGCCGAGCAGAGCATGCTGCCGGAAACAGCTTATAGGCCTGCTAATAAAGCTGCCAAAGCCAAGCCGGCCAGCGTTGCCTCGTTGGACGCGAAGTTATCGTCTCTGACAGAAGAAGATCTGGAGAAGCATTTTGAGAAGTTTTCCCGGAAGAAGACCCAAGAGCTAAGCTCTCCCAGCCGCAACACGTCAAGCGCAGGGAAAAATTCTCCACAAAAGGAATCTTCCTCGACCGAAGAGGAAACGCCACCTAAACAAGGAACGGGTGACAGCCATCGAGCGTCAACTCGCGGTGGCGGCCGAGGTCGTGAAGGAAAACGTGGTAGAGGCGGCTGGCAGCGGGGAGGTAATCGAACAGAGTCGATTACTCCCAAGTCTGATAAAAATAGGGGCAAACTGACAGGACCTGAAGGCGATAGAATGCCCAGAATGTGCAAAAGAATTGTCAAAAAACGAGAAAGAGAGCGAGTAGACAAGGTCCCTACCGCTCTAGAGGATCCGCGGACCTTCAACACTAAAAGCGTAACAGGAGTAGCGCAAACACTACATGGCACGGCGAGAGACTCATCGCTCGCCACGAGTAGCTCGGCCGATGTGGAGGCGTCTTGCGATGGAGGTACTGTAGCTAGCGCTTTAGTAGAGAAGTATCCACGGTGGTGGCTAGCCGTAGCGGTTGGCCAATACAAATTAAGAGGACTCTACGACACTGGAGCCTTGCGCACAGTCCTCGGCCCCATAGGTATATCGCTCGCTGCTTCATTAAATTTGCGAGTACGACCTCATGTGGGCACCGGGGCTAGAGCAGTCGACGGTCATTACGTCCCCATAGTGGGTAGCGCCAGATTGCCCTTCACTGTAGGAGGGATAACTCATTCAATCGATGTTCTTATTTTGAACGAAGTCGATACTGAATGCACCTTGGGTGCAGACTTCGTTCGCGCATTTTCGGCGATGCTTGACCCAGTAGCAAATAAGCTACTGCTCCAAGGCACAGATGTGGAGATACCGGTCGTTCTCTCGTCTATGCGTGCTGAGGAGCTTTTGTCGCTTGCCTCTCTCGGAATTGAAGCAATTACCGATGAGCAATGCTTAGAAATAGATGATCTAATGAAAGAATTGCTACTCGATCCTTCCTGTGAGCAACTAGGCTGCACAGATTGGATTCATCATGATATTGACGTTGGCAGTGCTCGCCCAATTAAACAGCGGTATTACCCTGCTTCGAAAATTTTAGAGGACGAGATGCATGAGCAAGTGCACAAGATGCTCCGTGCCGGAATAATTAGAAGGTCCCGAAGTAATTGGTCCAGTCCAGTGGTTATGGTACGGAAGTCCGACGGCAGCTTTCGCTCCTGCGTCGACTACCGTAAGGTTAATACTGTGTCAAAAATAGCTGCGTACCCGCCTCCTTATATGGACATGATACTGCGGAAAATACAGCACGCTAGATATATAACGGCGTTTGACTGCTCAGGAGCATTTTTACAAATACCTCTTACCGAGCGATCCATCCCGATCACTGCCTTCACCGTACCTGGACTTGGTTTGTTTGAATTCGTCAGGATGCCATACGGCCTTGCAGGAGGGCCGGCTACATTTCAGATGTTGTCTGACAGATTGATCACCCCAGAAATGGAGCCGCATGCTTTCGCATATCTAGACGACATTATTATTGCGACAGATACTTTCTCAGATCACATAAAGTGGCTGACTTTAATCCTGAAGCGGATAAACGAAGCTGGTCTGACAATAATTTGCATGTCCGAAGTGCGATATCTCGATGTGCTTGTGAATCGCGAGGGCTGTCGCCCAGATCCAGAACGAGTTCAACCTATAGTTGAGTACCCGGCTCCCAAGAATTTAAAGTAGTTGCGCAGATTTCTCGGGATGGTCTCGTGGTACCGAACATTTTTAGAAGATTTTGCCACACTATGTGAACCGCTCACCCGCAAGAACATTAAATACGAGTGGAAAGATGAACAATGGGCAGCTTTTAAACAAGTAAAAGCTTTAATTGCGACCGCCCCAGTTTTAGCAAGGCCTGACTTCAGTGCTCCATTCACCATCGAATGTGATGCCAGCGATACAGGGCTTGGTAGCGTTCTCTTGCAGCGCATTGACGGCGAGGATCGCGTGCTCTGCTTCGCGAGCCGCGTCTTGCCGCTACAGAGCGAAGGCTATCGGTGACTGAGAGGGAATGTCTCAGCGTAATTTGGTCCATCGAGAAATTCCGACCTTACATTGAGGGCTACCATTTCACTGTAGTAACGGATCATCATAGCTTAGTGTAGCTTCAAAATTTAAAACATCCGATATGATTTCGATATTGTGCACCGTAAAGGGAAGGACAATGTTGTCCCCGACGCACTTTCTCGCATGTATGAGACCGACGAGGACGAAACGGCTGTAATAGCATCTCTTTCCGTGGATGAGTCTATCAAGGACCCCTGGTACTTGAAAAAGGGGAAGCAAGTCGTCGAAGACCCTACGGCACATCCCTTTTGGAAGATCACCGGCAGACGGCTTTACCATTACCCCCCTGATCCGACAGTAGATGACTTACTGGGACAAGATGAAGATGCTTGGAAGCTTGGTAGTACCTCGTGAACAGTGCGAGAGGATCCTTGCAGAGTGCCACGATGAACCTGTCTCCGGACATCTCGGAAGATTTAAGACTCACCAAAGCAAACACTTGGTTACACGCCCTTGGGAGATAGTCGCAGGCGACACTATGGGACCTTTCCCAAAGTCCCCCCGAGGTCATAAACACCTATTAATTTTCATCGATTTATTTACGAGATGGATAGAATGCATCCCTATTAGAAAGGCGAATGCAAAAACCATCAAGCGAGAATTTAATTTGTGAATTTTCTTGAGATTCGGGATTCCTGATCGATTTTTGTCAGATAATAGCACTCCATTTAAAAACAAGCTTGTCGACAAGTTTTTGGAAACACATGGAGTATACCACGGCACCAGTGCTCCCTATTCGCCTAAATCCAACCCGACCGAGCGTGTGAATCGCACTATCAAAACCATGATTGCCGCGTTCATCGAAACCAAGCATACTACTTGGGACGAGCACATTCTAGAATTTGCGTTTGCGTACAACACTGCTATTCACGAGGCAACTCGCTCTGGCCCAGCGTTCCTCAATTATGGAAGAAATCCCGAGCCGCTGTGCACCACACGAAGAGAAATAGAGCAAGCCATCAGGCAAAGCTTAGAAGAAGCAGCACGTGATAACTGGCAGGATCGCATGAAAATGCTAGATGATTTTCGGGCTAATGCCCTTGAAAATTCAAGAGCCGCCCAAGAACGACAGGAAAAGTACTACAACGCGAAACACCGCGACATAGAGTACGAAAAGGTATGGGCGAGAAACCGCATTCTTTCCTCCGCTGCTCAAGCCATCGCTGCAAAGCTCAGCCCTAAGTACGCGGGTCCCTTTACCGTATCGGATCGCATCGGGATGAACTCCTACAAGCTTCGGACAGAACAGGGAGTTAATATAGGCAAGGTAGCCGTGTGTGACTTAAAGCCATGCCGCAACGAAGAGCAGTTCCCTGAGGACTCGCCTGATCCGCAAGATTCGGACAACCCAATGCCAGAACCGCCCATTTCGCCTAAGAAAGACGAGCACGCAGCTGTTTCCCAACTGAAAATCAGTAGAGCACCAGGACTTTTGAACTTCTTCTCCAGAAGAACTTGTCTGGCGGTGAATCGTTTATTTATTGTAAAATATCGTTGACTTTCGACGGGCGATAGATTTACGCGACTTTTCGCCGATTAGGCATAGTCTGAAAATCAGTAGAGCACAACAACTTTTGAGCTGCTTCTCCAAAAGCACTTCAAAGCAGAAAGTCCTGCACGAAGTCCCGCGGAATGTCCCATAGAAAATCCTGCAGAAAGTCTGCAGAAAGTCTGGCAGAAAATCTCGCAGAAAGTCTGGCAGAAAGCCTGGCAGAAAGTCTAGCAGAAAATCTGGCAGGAAGTCTGACAGAAAGTCTGGCAGATAGTCCAGCAGAAAGTCCCGCAGAAAGTATGGCAAAATCTATCTGTTTTATTTATTGTAAAATCAAGTTGTTTTGCGATGGGCGACGCTTTATGCGACTGTACGCCGATTTCGGATAGTCTGAAAATCAGTAGAGCACGAGACCATTTTTCTGAAAGCTCTGAGACGTTAACTTTGCTTTTTTTACCGAAAAAATGATTGTGTTACAGAGTTCGATATTATCATTGTTAGCAGGAGATAATTAGCGATATTCAAATATCAGCTATTAAATCATCGGCCTACTGATAACCTGCAAATTATTAGCATGCATCTCGAATGGTACTGTGTTACATGCACGTTCGATATTTACAATTGTTAAATTTTCTTAATAAAAGTTTTAGCGCAAGCCGATCATAAGTCGTCGCGGCAATGTTAGTTGCGTTGGTTTATAATCACCGCCGCTCCCCCTTACCTCGCCGCAGCCGTCGCCAATCTTCGTAGCAACGGCGTCCCTTGCTTGTTGCCGCGGCGGCACTTGCTCACTTCCCCTCACACGCTTCTCCCCCAGGCGCGGTGGTGGGGGGATTTTTCTTTCCTTGCTGGGAAAGTGAAAAGCGAAGGAAAATTTTCCAGACCAATTCCACTAGACTCAGTTTTTCACGCTGATTACAATGGTATAAAAATGTTGTATTGTTTTTGAATCACCCTGCATATTTTGAACTCTTGCGTCGAAGACTATAAAATACATTCGCAGTCCCGATGCGAAGACTAGTACATTTCTCACTTCGTATACGATTGATTCTCTGGCAACGAAACTATTCCAAATTCTTTAAAATTCCACACCATCTATTTAAGTATTTACTTCTATCGGTTGTCTTCTCTCATATCTTTCTCCAAATACGCAAAATCCTCTATTCAAGGGTTTAACATACCCGTGTGCCGTAAAGCCTCTTATATCTATGTTTGAAAACTCAATGTACCCATAAGCTGTGAAGCCTGTTAAATCATTTTTCACTTACTAAAATTTCTCTATTACATTAGAGGGCTTAACGTTCGTGTGCCGTAAATCCTTTTATATCTTTTTTCAATTTCTTAACATTCTCTTTCTTTATATATCCGTATAGCACCCAATCTTATGGCAATATTGTCTGAAGGTTGCATCGGCAAATTTGTCCGATTCAATAATATTGCAGGCAGATTATTGAGTATTTTGGATACTGTTTAGCAATATTGCTTTAGCAATAATGTCCGTTTTTGGATTGCGTTCCAAAAAAAAAAAAACAATAACAATATTGCGGCAATATTGCTTGAAGATTTTTTGCAATATTGTGTTAATATTGTAAAATAAAGGTAAAAACATTAAATTAAAAAAATTATAGAAGCATTTTCACGGGTTCTCATGTTCGTTTCGGGATGTATCATTTGGATAATGATTTGAAAAACCAGATTCATTTTTCGAGGAGCAAGAATCAGATATCTCAGAGCTAGTTTAAAAACGAGACATTTCTGCTCACAAATTAATAACTAGCCATCCCAGACAACATTGAAGTATTCGATTTGGCAGGAATTGATAGGGTTCTAACGTAGGTGGCTGCTCATACATGCCGTAAGGGATGGGGCTCTTTGTACGTGCTATTTTTAACCTGCAATTTCATTGTTTTTTACGCGCGATAGAATGTTGCACTTAAGGACCGTGTGCGATAAAAAAATGTTTCTCTGTGTTACAGATAAAATCACTTATTTGTAATTCCTTATATTAAGAGTAAATATTAGAAAACAAGGTTTTAAAAAAATTTTAAAAACACTGCGAAAATATTCGCCGGTAGTTTTCAAGTCCTTCCGAACTTAACAACCGTCCTGCGGAATACGACGTGGAGTTCGTCCTCGGTGTTGCCCTACTACCAGATGCCGTGATGACAGATGTATGAGCTGGCTACCGTCAGGTTTTCGATATCGGAAATGGTGAGCCGTTGCATGTGACTTAATTGAACGTAGTCCTCCATGAACTTGACGTTCTCTGCGTCCAGCCTCGGGTCGCGCTGCATGCGAAAATCCATTGTTGACAGCACGATGCGTTTGACTTGTGTGAAGCCTAAAAGAAGTAGAGTTTGGAGTTTCATGACGGGTAACGTGAGCGACGCCCTGTGACCAAATATGCAAAACAGCCGCTTTTCTACGCCGTCTCTTAAAACCAGTATAGTCCATAAGCTACCACCGTAGACAAACATCACACTACTTCAAGCCGGGTTGGCTTCGCAAAGTTCCGTGGCATCAAAAAGCCAGAATACCATGTATTTCTTCAGCGCTTAGGTCGCTTTGCAAAGTTCCGTGGCCCAAATGTAGCGCGTCTGCTGATTTATCATCATATTATGCAGTTGTTGAGTCAGTTTCTCTCAGTGTGGGGACGCCATCATGGTAGCGCACGCAGTCAGTAAATCAATCTCTTATGCATGACGTGAGGACGCTATCATGGCGGCGCCGACGGCTGGTAAGTTGTTTTCTTGCGCGTAGCGTGGAGTTGCCGCCATGACAACGCTAACGGCCAGTGAGGCGTTCCTCATGCGCGGCGCGGGGATCACGTTGCTGGTGCCTTCACTCAAGTGCAGTTTGGCGAACGTTGGCACGGTGGTGCCCGTTATTAATGTTGATTCGCTTTCTTCCTTCGTTGCTATCTTTGTATTGCATCTCTATCTCGTAAGCCTGAAGTTCGTCTTTGTCGTCATAATGTATTCGGCTCGATTCGACCAATGCTGATGGCCCTGATAGTTACCGGCACGGCCTTTGGTTCATATGCTGTCTTTGCAATATTCATAAGCTTAGCTGTCCACGACGAAATTTTAATACTTTTTTAGCGAATCGGATTTGGCTGCTGGCTCAATGCACGGTGCGCGTTGGTGTAGCCCAATTTAACTTTTTTAAATAATATTTTTTTGTAAAACCCCACACTCATCTGAAAACTGTATGTGTTTGAAGCATATCTATTAGTATAAAAGTGCCATTCGAAGCCCAAATCTTAAGTCTGCGGTATCTAAAAAATGGAAATTCTGAATTTAGGCCTTCTAAGAAATGTCATACCTGATTATATAGCACATATAAACATAGTTTTATGTTTCTTACATTATAAATTATTATAATTAATCAGTATATGCCAAAACACTGATGATTTTGTATCTTGCATCCAAGAATTACTAATTGATTTATTGATACTTGCATGAAATATATTTCTTACTTATAAAAAAACCGCTGCCAATTATTTAGCATGTAGCTTCCTCTATCATTATGTATCGCTTTGATATCTGAATTGTTTTTACTTCAAATATAATTCCATAAAGTATTTGTACTTTTTTGTTTGATAGATAAAATTATTTCAAATCAATTATATATACATAATCAATTATAATTCTCTCTCTCTCTCTTTTTTCTCGCATAGCTATAATTGCTTGACTAAGCTCTAAGAGATATCACCGTCCCTTTTTGTTAGGTGGAAACTTGAAGAGTTTCACCTTTTTATGCGAGTTTGCCTATTTGACACGCTCTACAGGAGTCCAGGGAGGAATCTGGTCTGGATCCGTATCCCTGCGTATCCCTGCTTGCAAATGTCCTTTCTTTTACTTGAACGTCTCACTGAATGGAAAACTCTTCCTTTTAGAGTTTTTCTCCCTTTGATATTTTGGAATTTTGAGAATGAGTGACTTGGATGAATATATATTGACAAAATGTATGGTCCAATTCTATGTATATTTCCTTTTGAATAAACTCTTTACAATTCTACATGAAATTCTCAATTGAAATCTAATGATGAACACTATTGTATCTGACTAATGGATCTAGATCTATGAATTAAATCTGAATAAAACACTACAGGTCCGCCGGCTTCTACGCCCGATTACGGAGTGCGAGAGCAGCGTGGTTCGAGAGCGCTCGGAAGAGGTTCCGGACTTTCCACGCCGTCGCCAGCTTACTTTCCCTTAGCCGCGTTATAGTGTCGGCGCTTGTTGCACTCATTAGGCCTTACAGGGCCTGGCAACTAGTTGCGCGCCAAAACTGCAACGTAGCTCCGCACGTGCGCCTCTAGCCGTTGGCGGGGAAGTTGTTTAGGTCAGCGAGATTCTTAGCCACTTGATACTTTTGTGGCCTTGAGTCATGTCATAATGCTTACTAAATCCAAATTTTGAACTTAATTATTGCCTTTTTACTCCAGTTATCGCGTCACGTACAAAAAGGACTTTTTTCAGTTTTTGATGTTTTTCTCAGGATCTGCCCCATGAAATAACTCAATATTAAAGTGGAGAATAGTCCTAATAACTTTTAATATTTATGTTCCTTTTTAAAAAGATTTGACATTTAGTTTACGAGTTAAAACAATTTCAAAAAATTGCGCTTTATGGTGTATGATAATAGAACGACGAACAATAATATAAATTTTCTGCGATAAATACATAGGTAATTTTATTCTCTTCTAGGCACATATCAAGAAATTCACTTATATCAACTTTTCCAATAACTTTATTAGAAATAACTGAAATCTCAGAGCTAAAATATCTCTAAAAAAACGCGTCTATTATTTTTTTTTTATTTATTCCAGAACTGTACAGAGTATAACTAGTTTATATAGTCACTCAGAACCTTGCAGAGGTAAACAATGTTAATGTTGTCAACAATGAATAATACAAAATTAAAAAATACTTAAAACTAGAAAAACTCTCCTTCTTACTTTATATGTTACAAAATAAAAGCATCAATCGCATGCTTATTATTGAGCGTTTCACAAATAATTGCTTATATTTTTTTTCGCACGCAATATTAACAAATTTCCTTTAAATAATTCATATCTTAAATTATGGCATATTAATAGTCAACAATTCATTATAATCCACTTCTTGATTAAATTCTTATCCGATGGTTTATTTATATTTACTACCTTTAGACTATTTGGTAGCGCATTATATATATAATGATTGCTTTGTTAATACTTTTTTCGTCACTGACTCTTTTATAACTTTTAGGTGTGATTAAACTCTTTTTCCTAGTAACACTTGTAGAACTTAAGTACTGGATTTTGAGATCGTTATATCGTAGCCTTATTGCCTCGAAGATAAAGAGTTGTTCTAGGTTTAGAGGGCTATCATGTACGTTGAAACTGTTCTTATTAATTATCTTCAATATTTTACTTTGAAAATTTTGCACCAGATATCGATTATTTTTATACACTCCACTCCAAGCTAAGATTCCATAGCGTATCATGCTATGGAAAAAAGCATAATATATCATTCGTAGTGTTACCGTCGACATGGTGTTTGACAGCTTATAAAAAATATGTACTAAATACTTCGTTTTTTTAATTATATATTGAATATGCTTATCCCACTTTACCGCCAGCCAGTTATCAACGACCAATAGGAATTTATTCATTGTACTTTACGCAAACGTGTCGCGCGCCAATTTCGAATTTCGTTCCCAAGTTTAGCGCGTTGACGTGGCCAGAGGCCAACGGCACACGGCTATCTGCCAAAAATGGCTCAAATCGGGCTCCTCTCTTCCATACAGCTATGCACACGCACACACGTATCTGCAGCCCTCTCTTTCTCTTGAAAGCTCACTCGGAAGATCGAGCTTGCCCGAGCGGTTCATCGGCCACGGCCGAAGCTCAAAGCGCGGAAGCTCTGCTCTTGGCCGATTGTGCGACGTATTAATCACATCATAGGCCGAGCAGAGCCCAAATTTTTTCATGCGTGAAATATTTCCTCGGACGGATTGCGATTCCTCTTTTTCTTTAGTTTTTTTCCCTAACCAAGTCCACCAGTGGCTATTATGGCAGTATCATTAGCATAAGACAGAATAGAGTCCAGGGGTATCTCCTTCAAGATATCATTAATATATAATATGAATAGTAGTGGCCCCAGGATAGTACCCTGGGGGACACCTGTGTATATTAACAAAAAATCACTAATACTATCTTCGATATTAACTGTCTGGTATCTATTATCAAGATAGCTTATAAGAAGATCCAAAACTTGATCCCTAATGCCTATACAGTAAAGTTTCTTAAGTAGTAATTTATTATCGACCGTATCGAAAGCCTTGGCCAGTTCAAGAGAAGTTACAATTGTTGGTATATTCCTATTCAAATTATTATACAATACTTCAATAATACAATTTAACGCATCCTTTGAGCCAATATTCTTCCTCAATCCAAATTGATGCTTGAATAAAATATTATTTTTATGGACAAATTCATACAACCTATTGTATATTATTTTTTCAAACATTTTCGCAATGTTATATATGAGTGAAATTGACCTGTAATTATTGATGCTATGCATCTCACCTGCTTTATATACTGGTACGATTTCAGCCTTTTTTAATGCATCCGGCTAAATCGCATTTTCAATACACATAATGAAAATATGTGTTAATGGTACCGAGATACAACATCCAAGAATCTTTAAGGCCTTACTATTTATTTTATCAACACCACCGCTTTTCAGCTTCAGATTATATTTATTACCGCACTGGTACTTGTAGGTTTAAGAAATATTGAATTTGGATTTGTATCTAGTTGTTTAAATTCGACATTTTTTGGTTTCACGATATCATCATACAATTTGCGGCCAATATCACAAAAAAATTTGTTCATTCTCTTAGCTATTTCTACTTCATCAGTAATTTTATTATCATTAACCTTTATATAACTTATGGTATTACTATTTTTCTGCTATCCCATTTTGTTGTTTATGATACCCCAAAGTTTTTATATAGATTTTATTTTTACAATTTATATAGATATACGCGCTTGTTGCGTGCTCTCCTTGCTCTATCGCTGCTTCTGCTGCCGCCGCTCGCTGGCTCATGGCGCTGCTGTTGTGATCTCAGCTGTGATCTGTAGAGTTGAAATGGAAAGTAGGGGAGCGTGAAATACTCGCGTAAAATCTAAAATTTTGTTTAAAGAATTTTAGTATTTAATTACAGTCTATAAATTTATGCGGAGCTTGTACGGAGTTTTACAACACAAACCCGAAAAATGACTATTATAAGGCTACACTAGAAAGGAAGCGATACATAAAATGTCGCTATTTTTCTCAAATTTTAAATATCTACTTTTTTGTGGCGGCGCTGGATGCCATACCGACAGCAAACGCAGACTGGTGTCACCTAGACGCGCAAGCCAACAACCCTGAGTCTGATGCCACCTCTTGACGACGGCGAAAACAAGTCAAGCTTTTCTGGCTCAACCCTTTGACGCAAGCGCTTAAGCAATTCGGATGTGAGTTCTGCCTTCCGCCATAGTTGTACTGATTTATGATTTTCTATTTTGAATTAATAATTTATTACAAAGTGTACTTAAGTCTAGCCACATTTTCACATTTTACGTAGCCAGTTTTTGTATTTATAGCCATTTCGAATGGGCGCTATTCTATCAGGGTAGCTGTTTGATTTTTATCTTACTAGCTAATCACTGCAATGACTTGAAATTTTTACAGTATGTAAACATTGTCTTTCTTTATTGTCATAATTAATTTAAAAACATTTCACAACTTAGTTTTGTAGATATGAGTTTTTCAAAGAAACACCTTTTTTATTATAATAATTGAATGTAACGGTCAATCTGGAAAACCTGGCAGGAAAAAATAGTGAATTGTATGTCTTTCTAGAAGAAATACTACCGATATTATTGCATTACTTATATCATAAACAAACCAAATATATTGTTTCAAACATTAAAAATTGGCCTTACGAATGGCCATATTTATCAAATTAAATTTTTTTTTCGAATTCAGAATTGAAAAAAACAAATGCATGTCAAATTTTATTACTCCGCACCATGTGGTTCTAGAAATATGATGATATATGTACATACACACACCTATCTGCGCGGACATTTTCTTCAAACACATGATTTGAACACTGAAACTTTTACTACGATAAATTTTCCTCTAAGAGTAAACAAAATACGTTGTTGCTTGCACCACCCTTGTATATCCATATGAATGCTTACTCTTCTGCTCCCACCAGTAGCGGCTCCGAGCTGTGGTTTTGGCTTTTTACGAACAAGCGGTACAGAAGTACCTTATAGTTTTCTAACCGAAAATTCTGTGAGATGCGATATCTCACACAATTTTCGACCGATCAGGCTGAAATTCTAAGAAAAGTATTCTCTCCCACAAACTAAAACCTTTTGTTTCATCCCGATCCTCTAGGTTATTTTAAACTGCGGGGACAATTCGTTCTATCTTTGCCTGTATTTTTGAATAAAAATTTTGGTGCTAGCCGATTATCTCGAGAGACTTCAATCGATCAGACTAAAAATTTACGCACATATGCGCAGTGTGTGGTCACCTCCAAAAATCGCTATAAACGATTTTTTGGTTCTAACACAAATTCTAAGCATTTTACCAAAAAATTTGTGGATAATTAAAATCAACAACTTTTTCTTATTGATAATAAAATCATAAAAATGCTTATAACTCGAGTTAACAACCCAAAATCGTTTTTCTGCAGCAAAAAAATTAATTATTTACTTAAAATTTTGCAGCTGTACGTTTTACATAAAAATGTTACGCATAAAAGTTGTAGACATTTTTAAAACACAACTTTATACTGTGAAAAATATCTTTTTAAAAGGCCGTATGGCCGCGCATGTCGTGCTAGTAATTAGTAATAAGATTTCACTGCAACAAAAATTAAGTTTGTTGTGATGTTAAAAAATTTCTGAAAATGGTATTTTTTATTTTTTAGGAGCTCGTTGTTGTAAAAAGTCCAGATATCGTTTGTTACATGCTTGAATGTCTTAATAGAATGTGTTTATATGGTGATATTTTGAGCGTTGCTGCAAAAGATCATCAAGGATTTTTTATATGGTGTCAAGAAAATCTCATAATCAGCAAGTATGTATACTCTCAAAGTTATTTACACAGATTAGCGCACACAGAAACCTATATATGTATTTTGTTAATATATTTATATTATATCGGGGCTAATGTTCTTACGTTGCGACCGCGCAGACACTAGCTGCGTACAATGCGACCGTGATGGAGCAGACCATCGTGGGTATAATTAAGACTTTTTCTTGTTTTCTCGCGTTAACGAGAAACGTGGTAGACCTGCCAAGGTTGTCGTGTAACGGCTGGCCATGTAAAGATACACGAGTGTCGTAAAGTGACACGTGTGCCCGCGAAAGCAGCAAGGATCCATCTCCTTTTTATAAAAAAGATAAGTTGACTTGCTTAGGATAAATTATAGAAAATGAACAGTATATTGAGTCTAACTTGGTATAAACGAGCTCGATAGTGTGGTGTGCAGCTCACACAGCATAGAAGATTTTAATGAAATATTTCGAAATATCGTAGTAAAATATATACATAAAATATTTCGGAAATCTTCCAGTAATTCTTCTATGGAAGATTTATCAACCGACTCAGCCCTGTTGAAAATAAATTAATGAATATCCAGGTGGATATCCAACTGGATTATCCATCTGGATATCCCTTCATTTATTTTCAACAAAGAATCGAAATATTTCGTAAAATATTTCAGAAATATTCTATAAATAATTATTAAAAACTTTTAATTTGTTTATAGATATTTCAATAAATTATTCACGAAATCTTCCATAGAAATTCCGTAAAATACTGCTCAGAATTATTTCATTAATATTTTACTATAACATTTTGTAGACGAATTCTAAATTCTTTTATAAATAATTGGTTGACATGTTTAAAATTATTCTTAAATATTTCAGCGAATTATTTACAAAATATTTGAAAAATATTTCATATTAAATTGTAAAAATGTATTTCATAAGTATTTCACTAAAATATTTCATGAAAGACAAAATATTTTATAAATTGTAACGGGGTTTTCTCATGCGTCGGACGCGGTAACCGACACGTCACCGGGAGTGTAACCCTCACTCTTTCTCTGCGGTGGCGACGTTGTACGTCGCATACGAGCAAATCGCGTGTTATTGTTTGCGCGGCAACCTCACTCGATGCAAGGAAGAAAAGGCGATCGGTTCCAGCGAGGCCCGCGTTTTTTAGGACGCGAGCTACGTCCCGGGAATTCGTGGAATTTGCTGGCCGACGTACTCAAGGGGGGAGCTCGCCGGTTCGAGCTGGCGGGAGACGAGCAGCCAATCAGCGCGTCTCGCGCCTCGCGCGACCAATCAGGCTACGTTATCAGCCGGGCCCGACAGCCGACGGCGAGACGTTTCTTTCCGAGCCCTGTCGATGATACTTCGACGTGACGAGAGCGCGCGAAAGTGACTCGTGAAAAGAGTGAAAGTGAGAGACCAGCAGGAGCACCACGACCTGGACCACCGCCTCGAGTAAGAGATCCCACCCCGGAGACGACCGTCCAGCCGTTCAGCCAGAGGAAGGAAGCCGGGACGAGCCAGGCCTTCATCCCCCAGTCTGCAGAGAGAGAGAGAGAGAGAGAGAGAGAGAGAGAGAGAGAGAGAGAGATTAGATAAGATTAGATTAATTGGTTTTATTTTACGTACAATGTGTTGTACGATCAATTATGTACCGCAGGAATTGTAAGAGTACAGAAATAATAATAGTATAAGTAGTAGAAGTGTAGTGTGATGATAAGGTGAAGATGAGTTAAGCGAGGGTGTGTGAGTGTGCGTGAGTGAGACCATGATGTTTATGTATTTTCGAGTTCGAAGAAGTGCTCTTTAGTTAGAGAGGTAGGAGGCAAACCAGCGAATGACTTGCTTTGAGAAGCCGAAAGTGGATAGCTTTCTCAGGAGCCTGACGTAACACACAGTGTCAAACGCCTTGCTAAAGTCGAAGAGAAGGAGTAGTGTTACTTTCTTTTTGTTTATCCCGATCCTGGCATCATCAATTACCTTAATTAGGCCAGACTGATAAGGAAGGTACCCGAACACGACCTCACCGATTTCAATGATTTTACGATATGTTGTAGCACATGTGAAAATAAGAGACACGTATTTTTTCTTATCGGCTCATAAGTGTATTTAGGGGGTGAAAACGACCCCCAAAGTTAACCCCCAAAAAGCGTTTTTTCTTAATATCTTTTCTTAGTAAACCACCCCTTACGCAAAATAATTATAAGTATGTACTTTAATTCATAAAATTTCGTAGGAAGTTCGTATATAAGGGTTTTCGAGGTCGCTCTTTACGAATCTGTTATCAGATTTTGAAAATTTAAAATGGCGGATCCAATATGGCGGACGAAATTAACAAAAAAAATGTTATATAATAAAACAAGTTTTTAGCGACTAAAAAAATTCGAAAAAATGTGTTAACATTTATAATAAAACAATAAAGTCTTCCGATTCTTTAATAAATATTACCCCCAAGGGGGTAAACCACCCCTAACACAAAATAATTATAAGCATATATTGAAGTACATACACGGAGTATTAAAAATGGCTTTTTCGCCCTCTGTAAGAGAAAATGTCGTACAAAACACGTATGATAAAATGATCTAGACTCATATAAATTGACACTCGTCCCACACTTGTTGATAACTATTTATTGCATAACTTATTTGAAATAAATATTAATGATAAATATCATAGTAATAATAATAATAATAATAATAATAATCACCGTGATAAAAGCATTTAGTTGAATTTTTCCAATGCATATTTGGAATGCATATCGTTTTACAGATCTTATAATTACAGCCATTTCTTATTATAAGTATACAACATTTATTCTAATTTTCCATGGTTATGTACGTTTTATGGTATAAAATGTTTACAATAATGATAACCTTCGAAATAGTGTTTAAAACGTAATGATTTTTTACACCAAGCACAACGGATAATAGCAACATTGGTGCATCCTTCTATATCACAGTGTGAATTGCAAGAATCTCCAAAACTATAATTAACAGGATTGTCAAATTCTTCTGGTTTTTCATCGATATAGCCACTTCTTAACCAGGAATATTTAAAAAGATTAATATACCTTGGTGAGGAAAGTTGATTATGCACTAGAGATTGTAATTTAATAATGTTATTCCTTTGATGTAATTTTAAATCATAATCCATTAAAATTACATTATCCGAAAATTGTCGAACAAAATTCTTCCAGATACGGAATCCATATACATCAAGTGGTTAGATATTCCCTGTTGTTCCTGTCGGTATTTTTTTTACATTAACAATTTTGTGGTCTGGCATCGTTTCTTCTATAACTTTATCACAGTGGCCACTCCAGGAGTCAAGTAATAGTATAGTGTTGGTACCTACATTCGAGAAAAATATTTTTTCCATCCAAATTTTAAAGAGATCTGAAACAAAAACATTAATATTTGCTACCTTTTCTGCAGTATTAAATGAAATTTAATAAAAAGATATTTACTCGATGTTAGCTTCCCAGATTTTGATGCTTCTACATAAACATTTTCGGCCTTCAATAAATTGCTTTCAACAATACGTCCAAAATGACCACTGGATTCTTTTAAAACTAGAAAAAGTGGTGACATCAGTTTCCCTTCAGCTGATATAAGTGGTTGAATCGTAAACTATGTGTTGTTGACGAAACTGACTGCACTAGGCATTGCACTTGTTTTTCTCCCTCGATTGCGAGGGTTCTTCCAGAATGCATTTCTAGTTGAAATCCACTCTGGTCGGAATTATATACATTTTGAATTCCAACTTCTAATGCACATAACCGAACATCGGCGACAAATGCATCTGCTTTTTCTTCAAGTTCCGAATTGCTTTCTGTTGTTTTCTTCGTAAGGAACTTATTTATTTTTCGAGAAACTATTCTATGAGCAGTTTTAAATTTTGATAACCAATTTCTAGAAGCTTTAAATCTAAAATCTTCAGAATCTATTTGTTTTTGAGCTTGTAATGCCCATCGACCTATATCGCAATCATGAATAATAAAACCAGCAGTGAGTGCAGCTTTAAAATTATCTAATGTATATTGACAAATTTGAGCGATTTTTTCTCTGTAAGTGCCATGATTCCGCGTACCCAACGCTTCAGCTGACTAACAGATCTAACTTTCTTAAATCTTTTCTGTACAGTTTCAAGTTTCATGTGTCACTTTGTTTTAGGACTTTTCCAAAATTCTACAGCCCTTTTCTTATATTCAAAATCGACTTCATTATTTTCTTCTGTACATTCATTTGTTGGTGCTTCCGAAAAATCAGGAATATGATGTAGTACTTGATCCTCAACTATTTTTGCATCTTGATCTTTGAAATCTTCTAGAAAATCCAATGATTCTTCAACTGTCATTTCAATGTCATTGAATTCATCTGCTGTATCTATTAAAATATATTTAATTTGCTCCGACAATTGAATTTCTCTATAATTTGTCTTACTTTGTGGTATTTGTAATGTTTCAAAGTAAGCTGATAATAAACTTATAACATTTAGAGGGTTAATTCTCATCTTCAGATCTACTGTAAATAAAAAGAAAACAATTTATCTGTTATATGATTGTAATTATCGAACAATTTAAATAAAGCATTTCTTAATTTACCAAGATTAATTCAAATATTTAAAAAAACCAAGGCGATTAAACTGTAATAAGGTGATATTGGATACACTATTCTAATTTTCCAATTTGATTGCTGTGTCCCAGATAGTAGCCACTAATAAAAATATCTGAAATTTGAAAAATTAAATTTCTATAAAATGCGTATAAAAATGCCCTTTTTGGTGGCTATGAATTGAAGTGAAAATCGATTTTAGTATGTTTCATGAAAAAAATAACAAAGTTTTTAAAGTTCTGAAAAAAATATGTAGGGCCCACTTTGCCCCTTGTTATATAATATAAAAAAAACTCGAATGTTTATTATTTCTGAAATTTCGGTAGAGGATTTTAAACCTTTTTTTAAAAATGGCATAGGTTTTTTCAATATTAACTGATTGTGAGGCCCAAAGACGGCCAAAACTGAAATGGGATATACAAGGTGACCCATTTTAACTTTCACAGTTAAATTGTACAAAAAATTGCAATCCAATTATAAAATGTTTTAAATAAACGTTAGGTAGAGTATCCCCCTATAGCACCCGATATTTTGGCAACATTTTCTATTTTTCAAATAGTTGTCTTCTATGTTTTCCGCGTATTTTGAGCCTAAAGCAAGCCTTAATACGAATAATACGAACAAGTAAACAAATAAACTGGCAAATTAAAAAAATTTTTACATCTCATATGTATGTAAAAATACTTGCCACTACGCAGTTTACTGACACTATGTAACAAATTATGCCCGATTAAGTAATAAAAAAAAAATTAATAAATAAAAAAGTACTACAATTTTCTTTCCTCGAAAACGTATTTTTTATTAAATAATTCAAAAGCAATACAAAATATTAAAACATTTTACTTGAAGAAAATAGATGCGTAATAAAATTCTCTATCCCACTGCACTATGCCAATTTAATTTTGATCAAGTTAAAAAAGCTTGTGTTAGAAAAAACTTAATGCATATAAAATAAGTTTGTTCATTATAAAAAATATTCATTAATGTTTTTTATCTCGATTACAATAAAAATAATTGTCAAAATAAATCATATAATGTTTGATAAAATACTTACTTTCTTTATAAAAAAAATGAAAAGTCGTAAATTATTTACACATGAATCCTTCAATCTTCATGTGAGCCGTTTTATAATATTGAAACAATTGCATACTACAAAATATAATCGTGATCTTTAAAAAAGACGGTATGACTATTCGGCAAATACTTACTGACTGAATGAAATCGAATGCAACAAAATTTAATTCAAGTCGATTTATAATAAGATAAAAGTTGTAAACAAGTGCGTCATTGTGATTCATTGTTTTCCAGATACGACATCCGATAGTATAAGAATACATATCTATATATACACATACCTATGCATACCTACACAGACTATAATTAACAATACATATAAAATTTGAATAATATTCTCTATTCGGGAATTTTAAAAGATATGCTTCAATTTTATATAATTTAATTATTTATATATATATATATATATATATATATATATATATATATATAGGTCATTCCCATAAATTTCGTCAAATAAGCGTCGGGGGCGGGGGGCTCGACAAATCG
Organism: Nasonia giraulti; assembly: GCA_016647725.1. Lineage (NCBI taxonomy): Eukaryota > Metazoa > Arthropoda > Insecta > Hymenoptera > Pteromalidae > Nasonia > Nasonia giraulti. The sequence continues at coordinate 258,741 of QLYP01000160.1, read as the reverse complement.
GCCCGCCGAATTTTTGTGTGAAAGTACATTAGAAAAAACGGCTATTCCTAAATGTTCAGTCCAGTAGGTTCCTCCTAGCTCCCGTAACAAATGATTGAATTTTCAAAAATTGTATTTAATATATATTAAATAAAATTAATTAATTTAATAACATATATTAAATACGCAACAGAGAACGAAATTTAATGGATTAAAATACATACTTATAATTATTTTGTATTAGGGGTGGTTTACCCCCTTGGGGGTAATATTTATTAAAGAATCGGAAGACTTTATTGTTTTATTATAAATGTTAACAAATTTTTTCGAATTTTTTTAGTCGCTAAAAACTTGTTTTATTATATAACATTTTTTTTGTTAATTTCGTCCGCCATATTGGATCCGTCATTTTAAATTTTCAAAATCTGATAACAGATTCGTAAAGAGCGACCTCGAAAACCCTTATATACGAACTTCCTACGAAATTTTATGAATTAAAGTACATATAATTATTTTGTGTAAGGGGTGGTTTACAATATTTTTTAAAAAGCCGAAAGACGTCAACTTTATTTTATTATTAATTGTTTCCAATTTTTTTTAGGCTTTTGAAACTTTTTTATTATTAAATTATGCCAAAAAATATATATTTTCGACCCCTAAAAAATAGGGGATGCCACCCTTACTCTTCAAATTACCATGAATTACTTGCTCTTGTTGTAAGAAATAACCTCGAATTTGTTTCGTTAAAAAATATTTATTTTAAGGCGAGATATTCAGAAAAAACGCTTTTTGGGGGTTAACTTTGGGGGTCGTTTTCATCCCCTAAATACCAGAGAGAGAGAGAGAGAGAGAGAGAGAGAGAGAGAGAGAGAGAGAGAGAGGCATCGGGGCATCCGAGAAATCCTCGCTGCTCTGTAGCAGCAGGTCGGGCTTGCTGCCAACGCGAGGCAACGCCTGTGCGCGCGAGCTCCGAGAAGAGCGAGAGCGAGAGAGAGAGAGAGATAAGTAGAGAGGGGGAAAGCAGATCGCTACGCTGCCGTCGATTCAGGCATCGCCGTGCTGGGACCGCTGGAGCGAGCTGTTGGTGAGTGCGCAGCTACGTGTGTGCGTGCACGAGAGTAGGGAGGGGGGCCGCGTTGGTTAGGCCGACGACGCCGCGGTAAGCGCGCGGTGTTTGCAATTATACGTACGGGAGAGAGAGAGAGAGAGAGAGAGAGAGAGAGAGAGAGAGAGAGGGAGAGAGAGCGCGCCGGCCGCGTAGCTACTCGAGCGGGCTGCGCCGAGCCGATATAGGGGTGTGTGAGAGAGAGAGAGTAGACGGGTCAGACTGCGTGACGTCAGAGGCGAGAGCTTCGAGGCGCGCGCGTGTATGTGAGAGTAGAGGTGTGACGGCGAGCCCTGCGTGGCTACTGTGCGTAGGGCCTACGGCCACCACGTTGTAGGGAAGGGCTGGGCCAAATATACGTGCAATATAACTTAATTATTTGTGTGATTACTTCTTCCTTCTTTCCTCACGTTCTCCCAAACGTCGGCGATTACGCTAAATCCCGCGATTAAAGAAAAATTCTGGCGCGCACGAGTGCGTTGGGTGTTGCGCACCTGTGATGGGAGGCACAGGGTCGCAGCGGCAAATTAGAAATTCTCGTTGACAAATGCGAGGTAAGTGAAGCTCTCCCCGCTTTCGTATTTGGACTTGCACCGGTTACATGGTTTTCCGTGAGCCTCGAACTGGGCAACTGAAGTCAGGGTGAATAAGAACACGAAGGTAACAGGATAATAAACTATATTGTAATTGATAAGAAATACAAAAGACGCATTGCCCGAAGCGACGGCGCATAATACGGGTGCGAGAGATATGCAACAGCCGGCGCGAACCGGACCGAAGCTCGGTGGCCACGAGCAACGGTCAGCGATGATTCGCGTGGGCTTTTTTGTAGCAAACACACGCGAAACTTACGCTGGTGCGAGGAGCCAGTCTCAACTCGCACCTCTCACCGTGGCGATACAATCCCGGGCATCAGGAAGCGTTTCCCCTCGAACGATGGAGGCGACCCTTCAGGTCCCTGTCGGTGCTCCCCTTGCAGATCCCTCATGGTTACGGGTCGGATCAGTCCCACTAGCGGGCTTCTTGCGGCTGTGAAGATGAGCTCCTTCCTCGCACGCTGGTAGCGAAAGTCTACCGGTTTTCTCCAGCTCCGTTACCGAGTACCCTCTTGACCTCTCTCTCTCCTCGGTTCTCTCCAAGAATGGTTTACATGTGTTATTTTAGAATAATTGAAAAATTTGTAATAGTTCCAAAATTATTGACGTAATATTTCAAAAATATTTGATGTGCAATCTGATATCAAAGATTTCTTTAATAACTTTGATACAGTGAAATATATCATAGAAGATTCATGAAATATTTCATAAATATATTTTTTGGAATAAGTATACAAATTTCTGAATATTTTCCGAGTTATATTATATATTGCAAAAATATTATACCAGAAATATTTCAGTATATATATATTATTAAAATATTACGCAAATAATTCACCAATATTTACAAAATACTTCTGGATGCGAGAGCTGACTGAATTGTATATTGTGTACTAAGGGCGTGGGGTTTTTTAGGTCCAGTATGGAGTTTGCAGTACGAGTCGAAGGCGAGGTAGCACGTGCCGAAAGCAAGTTCGTCTCCAAGCCAAAGACGAGTACTGTAAACCATACGAGGTCAAAAAGCCCGCTTAGCCCTTGGTGCACATCATAGTTTTTGTAATGCATGTATGGATTTTCACATTATTTATGACTATAAAGAGGGAGTGAATTGGCTGTTTGTTTATACGGCAACTACACAGCCATAAATATTAAGAAATAGTATTATTATTTATTAACATTTCCATTAATTAACACAAGTATTAATATTTATTAAAATCCTTAAAATTTTAAGAATTTAAAAAAATTTTCAAAATATAAACTCAGCAGCGTCTGACTCCTGCTTAACTGGGTAGGCCATCGCAAAGCGTAAATATTTATCCACTAACGCAACTATAAACCTGCCTTTAGGATGAGTAGCTGACGTTATAAGTTCCATGGTGTTAGCACTGACTCTTTGCAGTGGTTTCTTTGCCATCTGATGAAATATTGGGAATGTGGAGGCAGATCCAGGAGAACTGAACAACACTATTGTCTTTATTCACTTTCGTTTATTTAATATAAAGAGTTGAGTCACTTCTGGTCAAAACTATCTTTCGTCGTATATATCTGTATGCGTAGCACCGTTAACTCAGACGGACAGAGAAGAAGTGAGCGCGGCGCACTCCCGCACACGTAGCTCGCGCAGCAAAGGAGTGGTGGCTCACGGAGCTGAGCTCGGCAGAGCACCGCCGCGTCGCGTATGGGGGCGCTACTTTCAACACCAAGTCCTTGTTATTTTCGAATTTTGGCCTATTAATTTTCGCTACTTTACATATTTCGCAGATTCTCAAGCACACACCGAGGGCATTCTTCCGAAATTCCTCAATATCCGGATACAACCTTTTTAGAATCTTTACTTTATTCAGAGACGTGTGTCCTAACTTAATGTGCCACAAGTTCATAGTATTTATCGCGCTTGTCGACTTATCTGTGTTACTGTTATCAGTTTGTCGAGTTTATAATTACGTTTTCATTGCTGAACGTTACCCTTTTCTTAACAGTATTTTTGTAGCTTTTATGTGAGACCAGAGCATTTATATGTATCGCTTGGCTCCCATTTGTTTTCAACTTCAAGTCAATTATCCAAAACGGATTTTCAAACTTTCTTTCTAAGATCTTTTCTTTCGTATCTGGTTCGTATACAATTATTGTTTTATTGTTTAGGTACACACGTAGACCTTGATCTGTAAAACGCTTAAGTAACAGAAGATTCTTACTTAAATTCTCCGCGTATATTACTTTATCTAGTTCTATTACTTTAGCATTTGATAATTCGAACTTGTGTGAAATGATCACTTTCATTTTTTACAACACGGGACTTAGGAAAATTCAAATCCGGGACTATAATATTTCAACTAGCAAAAAGACTTCGAAAACTTCTATCATTTAAATTTGAATAATTTGAAGTCGTAGAACGTTTACATTGTGGTTCCTTGTTTTCGATAAATAATTCAAAAGTTTTTGATAGTTGCGAGCGAGCATTATCTAAATTCTGTGGCAAATTGAATAAACTGCATTAAAATTTAAATCGCGATTGAATAATTAACCCGAAAGCTCCTGATCCCTGTCGCCCCGTTCAAATCGAAACTATCCACTTCGAAAGCTGAGCCAAATCCGCTGAGAGGACGTACTGGAAGCAGAGCAGGCCCATTGCAGAGATAAAGGAAAACTGTAAGTGATTTTAATTAAATAAGCTGCATGCCTCTATCGCGCACTTCTCTCTTTCTCTCTCATAATTAGAGACCCCGTTAGCGCGATAACGACATTACAATCAAAGTAACGTCCTTACAACAAATTTCTCGGAAGTTTACGGAATCAACGTTAAAAAGTTTAACTAAAATCAGTGCGTATAACGAAAACAGTGCAATTTCGAAAGATTTTCCGGCAGCTACTGGAGGCCGTTCTATTAAACAGATCGCGAAGATAGTCAAGCACCGACGGCGCTCAGCTTCGCGCTCTGAAGCTTCGTCCTCGTCCGTGCTTATGAAAGCAAAATAACCCGTAGAGTTACTGTCCGGTGACAGCTTTCAATAGCTTAGGACATAATACTTGACTCTACCTTGATCAGTTGATTTTATGTTTGATTTATTTATCTTTATTGGCACAGCTTATTACATAGTTAGCCTTTTCGTGCAGTTCCATTAAAATGAGTTTAGAATTTGTCATGTATTCTGTCGCGTCTGAATCGGTGATTACAGTACCTTTGCTAGCATTCACGATCGAAAGGCTGGTCGTTTAGCTGGCGAGTTGAATGCGACTTTCTGAAACGACTGGCTCTCGTCCTTCCTGATTTAGCCAATCCTCTGTTTTCGTTTAGGTTGTTCTCTTGTGTGAACATGTACGCCCTTTCCTTGGTGTGGTGTAGTCAGATGATATGTGGCCGAAGTTGTGCGGCCTTTTCCGGCTTTTAGAGCGTCTCTCCAAATAACGCAGACTTTTCTGGAACTTTCTGGTGTGAATTGTCAATCTGAAAAGGTTGAGTATTTTAGTTGGTTATATGAATAATTCTTCACCCGTACCATAAATTTCCAAACTTTCCGCCATGACTATTTCCAGAAATGCTTATAGTTCTGCTTTTTAAGACTGAAGTCCTGATGTCCTGGCATGAGAGTAGACAAAGCCCTGAATGTTGACCTTGTCGTATTTCTATTTTCTGTCCCCAAAAATATAGAGCAGTCAACATTCGTCACCTGATGCTCTTGTCTTTCCAGAGGCGGATGGTCCAGCTCCTCGGGACGTACTTCACTTATCACCATAGTTTCAACTAAATTTATAACGGTCCGACTCATGCTAGTGACGCGCGAGTAATGCGCACACAAAAAATATCCCGAAAAGGGAGTATTTCAAAAAAGCGATTAGCGCCGAACCAATCAGCAAGAAACAGCGGCGGCGGCCTGGAAGGGGAAGCGGCAGGAGCAGCAGCGCCGGCGCACTGGAGGGGGAAGCGCGCAGCAAAGGCTTGGCGCAGTAGTTCCGCAGGAAATAAAAGGCGCCTCATTTAGTTCCTCAGTCTCATTCGCTCGACCGAGCTCGAACGAAACGGAGCAATACGCTCCCTCTCCAAGTAGGGTTCAGTCAGAGCAATCTTTTTGTACGCTAGTTAAGGCGCTGTTCATACATCTAGTCTCTTACTCTTGCGGTTTAAATCAAATTAAAATTCTAACTAGCAAAGAACGCTCGCTTTGCTCGCGATTTACATATTAATTAAAATGATATTCAATCATTCGATGTGTCATTATTAAATATACTGTTAAATATTAGATCTATCTTTGATGATAATTAATTTTTATAGAACGTTTTTGAAATAGTTCAATTAGATTGTCAGATTGAAAAATTTCAATAATTTAAAAAGCACGATTTTAAAAAAGTTTTATAAGAATCAAGTAGCGCGGCAGCGCCACAGAGGCAAGTTTGAGAAGCAGACGAAGCTGCGGTGCCCGCGCTACTATTTACTTCATGTTGGGTTTCGCATTTTTAATTACAAAGAAATAAATGCGTTTCATTGTTGTCTCTAATATATTTTTACTTATATCATGTTTTATTATGCCAAACTATGATTTTTAACAAAAATATTGATAGAAACAGCTACCTTTGATATAATACACGAGTGTGTCATTCACAAAATGATCAAATTAAATAAAAAAATGTTAGAACCGTGAGGTTGTCCGCACAGCTATATACAGATGGATATTGCTTTCTCATCGATTTTCTGCATGCTCGCTCACATATAGTTTTAAGTGCCCAGATGTAGAAATAATTCGAGGGCGGTGTCTAGGTGTACGGGGTGGCCGATGACGAGGTCTAGGTGGTGCTCTTCGTAATTTTTTATGTCTAGGTAAATATATCACTCGATGGCGTACAGGGTGGTTGATGACGAGGTCTAGGTGGTGCGCTCTGTGGTTTTTTGTGTCTAAGTGTACAAATAATTCGAGGGTAGTGTATCAGAGCGAACAGTGATTTCATTTCGTAGTGATAAAAATGTTACAAAAAGCCATGGTCGAAAGGTGCTAATAATGCTTTTATTTTATTTTTAAGAGATATACGAAATACTCAAAAAAAAATTACTAAAAAGGACTAAAATCTCTAAAAAAAATTAACTTTTAAAAAAGTAAAAGGTTAGGCGAGTTTGATATATTCCGCAACGAAATAACAGATAAAAAACTGAGATCAATGAACTAAAGTCAAGTTTATTATATTTAACCATAATAAAGCAACAACAATTTTTTTTGTCAATAGAGGGCTTACTTCACTTAAAGTTAAGTTATATAATGATCAATTAGGAACAACTCTCAAGATATTGAATACGTAACTTACCGTGACTGTTTTATTTTGTTTATTGGTGAACAACTAAAATTTTCTTTTCATGTACAAGAACGTCATAAAAACACCATAAGTACAATGAAACAGTCATGGCAGTTATGTTGTAAGTATCTTGAGAGTTGTATCTAATTGATCAATATATAACTTAACTTTAAGTTAAGTAAGCCCTTTATATTAACCAACAAAAATTTTGTTGCTTTATTATGATTAAATATAATAAACTTGACTTTGGTTGATTGATCTTAGTTCTTTTTTATCTGTTATTTCTTCTCTTCTCTCTCGTTGCGGAATATATCAAACACACACCCACACACACACACACATATATATATATATATATATATATATATATATATATATATATATATATATATATATATATATATATATATATATATATATATATATAT
>QLYP01000160.1:198544-243003 GCA_016647725.1 Nasonia giraulti | reverse complement strand
AAATCATCAAAATCGGTGAGTTCGGGTTGGGTACCTTTCCTTGTCAGCCAAATGCAATCACAACCGCAAGCACAAACGCCGTGCCACCGAACGCGTTCCAAGAAAACACTCCGTTCGGACATCAAAACACCAACGTTTTTGCCAAGTACTTAAAGTTTTGGAACTTCTACAAGCACGATCCTCAAGGCTGGTTCAAACAACTAGAAGATTTATTCGCGGTGAACAATGTCAACGAAGATGAAGCTAAATTCAACTTCGTAGGCACACATCTCACGCAAGACATTCATCATGACCTGCAGTACAAAATGAACACTCTTGTCAGAGGCCAGAAGTATCAAGAGCTGAAGAAAATCCTGACAGACTGCTATGCTGAGACACTACAGCAACAGCTGGACAAGCTCTTCAAAGGGCTTGAAATTGGCTCGAAGAAACCATCAGACTTTTTCGCCGAAATGTTGAGCCTAGCACAAGATCAAGTGCCCCAAAGCACTATCATTTCCATTTGGAAAAAACGCCTTCCTCCACAGATTCAAACAATGATCTGGAATTACAAGGAGGAGGAAGAACTCGTCAAAACCGCGGATTTAGCTTACGAACTAGTAAACCAGCCCGGTCATGTGAATTCATTAAGAACAGAAATATGTCCTGCCTCCGTACCGCCGGATGCAATTACTCAGCTGGTAGCGGCCGTCCAGAAGTCATTAGACAACTCAGCAACTAACGACTGATCGAGGCCACGGAATGCGTCAGACAACTCTGGAAGTAATTCCAAAAACAGACGCAGCCGCACCCCAAATAGATCCGCATCCAGAGCTCGTAACAGCAACAAATGACCACGCTGCTGGTTTCATTGGAAATACGGCGTGGCAGCAAAAAACTGCATCCTTCCCTGTGATTGGAAGCGCGGTCCTAAGGACTCTTACAAAGTCAAGAATCCGGACCAATCCGGCAATCAGGGAAACTACATAAGCCTGCTGTTACGGAGACCAACAGCCGACTACTCAATGTCGCACGTCTCCACATGAAAGACAAACTCTCAGGCGAAATCTTTTTAATCGACACAGGAGCTGACATCTCGGTTATGCCCAGACCAAAAAACTGGAAAGGTGAACCAGCAGAACTCAAGCTCTACGCTGTGAACGGCTCATCGATCGACATTTTTGGTGTGATTCAACGCCAACTAGATTTCGGCCTGCCCTACAAAATCAATTGGAACTTCACAAATGCTGATGTCTCTCACTCAATCATAGGAGCCGATCTCCTTTCAGAATATCATCTTTTACCAGACCTCAAACTTGGAAGGCTGGTAGATGGCAACCAACTTTCCCACGCCTCAGCTTTCATCAAAACGATAGACACTGTACAAATCTCATTCTTGGCACCCAGTCACAAGTGCGCCAACATCATAAATAAGTTCCCAAAAGTCTTTGGTCCTGATCAGTTTAGGTCAACCAAGACAAGAGGAATTTATCACTACATAGTGACAACTGGACCGCCAGTTGCAGAAAGAGCACGTCCTCTCGCACCTGCCAAGCTGAAAATTGCCAAAGAGGAATTTCGCAGGATGTGCGAACAGAGAATTTGTCGTCCCTCAGACAGCAATTAGGTAAGCGCCCTACACATGGTGCCCAAGAAAGATAAGACGGTACGCCCTTGCGGAGATTACCGAAAAGTGAACCTTGCTACGGTCCCTGATCGTTATCCGATTCCACACATGCGCGATTGCATGGCCTTCCTACACGGCAAATGCATATTTTCAGCGCTCGACTTACGTCAGGCCTACCATCAAATTCCAGTAGCTCCTGAAGACATTCCAAAGACGGCAGTCATTACGCCTTTTGGACTGTTTGAGTTACCAGTCATGACCTTCGGTCTTCGCAGACGTTTCAGCGTTACATTAATTCAGCACTGGGAGACCTCGACTTTGTTTCCGTCTAAATTGACGACATACTCATTGCCTCCACATCAGAGGAAGAACATAAAAAGTACTTTGAGACAGTGGTACATCGCCTCAACGAGTACGAGCTGCAAGTTAATCTCCAGAAATGCAGTCTCGGCGTCTCAGAACTTATCTTCTTGGATATCTAATCACCTCAAACGGCTTTAAGCCAAACCCAGAGAAAGTGTCAAGGCGGTTGTAGACTTTCCTCTGCCGAAGACAATAGAAGAACTTCGCAGATTCTTTTCGCAAAAGTTCTCACCAGCTCAGATGAAATACTCTACCTACGACAGAGAACTTACAGCTATATACGAGGTAATCAGACACTTCCACTATTATTTAGAAGGAGTGTCGTTCAAGATCTACACGGATCACAAACCTTTTATCTACGCTCTTCAGCAAAGCGCCGACAAGATGCCAGCAATTCGATCAAGAAAACTTTCATACATCGCCCAGTACAATGTGGAGATCTGCTATCTCCCTGGCGAAGAGAATGACGTTGCTGACGCCCTGTCAAGAATCAACGCTTTCACCTCTCCTACAATCTTCGACTGGAGCGATCCAAACCTTCTGACTGATCCACAAGTCAAGAAGATTTTAGCAAACATCAATGCTTTCAAACTGCCGACACTCTTTGACGCGAAGAAGCTGAGATGAGGCAGGCCAATGTAGGCAAGAGCACAGAGAGCTTGGCAGAAGCGAGCGAGATGCGGACGACGTAATTGACTCGATTCTGACAATCCCTTATACGACAACGGCACGTCTCGTGTATGCATGGGTCCGATCGGACTGCAGGTGAAAGCCATGCTCGCGGCAGGTATAATCGAACCATCGAACAGTGCTTTTGCGAGCCCAGTGGTGATGGTGAAAAAAGCGAATGGAAAATATCGCTTTTCCGTCGACTTTAGGAAAGTCAACGCGATCACACGGAACGATGCATATCCGCTGCCACAGATGAATGCGATACTAAGGAAATTGCAGCAAGTGCGCTACATTTCAACGATTGATTTAAGTAGCACGTACCACCAGATACCGCTGAGCGAAGAGAGCAAACATTATACAGCTTTCACGGTGTCTGGGATGGGGTTTTTCCAGTTAAAGCGCCTACCTTTCGGTTTATCAGATGTAGGAGCCACGTTTCAAAGGCTGATGGACAAAATAATTACAGAGCTGCAGCCATACGCCTTTTCTTATTTGGACGACGTAATTTTTGCAACAGAAACGTTCGAGGATCATGTTAAAGTCCTCGAGCGCGTGTTAAAAAGAATCAAGGAAGCAGGGTTGACGGTCAACAGAGAGAAGAACGTGTTCTGCAAAGAAGAGGTGAAATACCTCGGCGTCCTTGTAAACAGAGACGGCTTCAGGTCATATTCGGAGAAGATCGCTCCGATAGTGAATTTTCCACACCCGAAGAATCTAAAACAACTGAGGCGTTTCCACGGCATGGCATCGTGGTATAGGCAATTTCTAGAGGGCTACACAGCGTTGGCCGATCCACTGACTCGGCTAATAAGAAAAGATCAGCCGTTCGTATGGGGAGAAGACCAACAGTCATCGTTCGAGGCGATAAAAGGTCTCGGCAACAGTACTGCACTGTACAACAGGCAGATTGGCTCGCTGGGCGCTCGAGCTTCAAGGGCACAAATATACAATCGAGCACGGGAAAGGCGCCGACCACCATGTGCCAGATGCTCTGTCTCGGATGTATGAGGAGACAGAGCCAGAGATAGCATCAGTGAGTCAGGATCCGCAACCCCAAGACTGCTGGTATAATGGCCGTTTCAAAGCAGTCAAGGAAAATCCAGAAAATTTTCCGTATGCGCTGCAAGAATGCCACGATCAGCCGACGGCTGGACACTTCGGCCGCGAGAAAATATACAAAAGAGTGACGGAGAAGTATTTCTGGTCAAGAGCGGATCGAGACATAGCAAGATACGTATAACGCTGTCGACTCTGCCAGCTGGGTAACATGGATCAGCGCGCACCGCAGGGGTTTATGGGCAAACGCGTGGTGCGGAAACCCTGGCAGTGGATAGCAGAGGATATCATGGGCCCCTTGCCAAAATCAGCCAAAGAGTGCATCCCTCTCCGCAAAGCAAAGCCAAAATCAGTCGGAGAGTGTGTTGCGAGCATTCTCAGAGCTAATGACGCTTTCTGAGGTGGCGAGCCGCGCCCGTCAAGAGGCCGAGCAAGTGGCCGCAGAAGAAGCCGAGGTCGACCCCGACGAGACGGCAGCCACCGTGGTCGAGAAGGAAAGCGACCGTCCAGCTGAGGACTCGGAGCCGGCGAGCGAAGAGGCAGGCGCTTGGGGCGTCACCCCCGAGCCGTCAACCCCGAGAGCGAGTTCCTTCGGCGACGAGGAGCACGCCGACAGCTGGGGCGACTTGCGGCAGGAGCTGCAGGTGCTCCGGGAGACGGAGGCCTGGGAGGTAGACCTCTTCACGCGGTTCGACGTGTACCTCAAGGGAGCCGGACAGCAGGCAGACCCCGAGGCGCTGACTTGGGTCACCCGAATCGAGAACCGGCTCGAGGAACAGGCTCTTATCGCTTGGGCTCGGCGACGGCGAGCAGACCGTCGACGAGCTCTTGAAGAAGAAGCGCGCAAGGCGCAGGAGCGCCTCAACCGGCTGCGCGAAGAGCGCGAGCTGCTGGAGGAAGAGGCACGCCTGGAAAAGCAGGCCGCGCGCAGGGTGCAAGCACGGCTCGCACTTGCGCGCCACGAGGAGGAGATCACTCGACAGAAGGAGCAGCAGCGCGTAGAGTATCTGCGTCAAAAGAAAGCCGAGGAACCACGCTGCTTCGTGTGCGGATACCCGGTAGTGAAGCGGTCGCACCACTGCCTGGACTGGAAGCTCCATAAGGAGATTCTGGCCTCGACACCCCGAGGCCACAAGAAGAAGTAGAAGAATATAGAATACGGACGGAGTTAGTTGGAGGGAAAATAGAGTACCTTGGTTTTCTACAATCACCGTGTTTTTCTTTCATCGACAATCATTCCTACCTTGTCATTACCCCATTTACAGCTTCATCAAGTCAGGCGCGCGACGATGTCGCAGAGCTGCTTCACAGGGCTGCGCAGCGTCTGGAAGGAGGGTGTGACGAGCGAACGCGAATTCGTATTTCACGCGCTCGCCGCGTCGCGCGACTATTTCATACGTTAGGGCGACGTTGCCAGTTCGGCGGTACTCGGGAAGCGCGCGAGACAGATAGGCAAAAGCGCTGGTACAATCCAGACGTGCGGCACTTTTTACCAGTATAGCACCCGCGATTTTCCGTACCTCCGAGACGTGAGAGAGCAGTGACGACCAGGACCATCCACTGGATCCAAAGGGATAATCTTTTTTTAATTCTATGTGTTTGTGAATATGAAATGACGCACATGCATATCACAAGATAAAATCTGCAATTTTAGTCGAGATAAATGAAGACGATTAATGGATATTTGATAACAATGTCTAGGTGTACGGGGTGGCCGATGACGAGGTCTAGGTGGTGCGCTCCGTAATTTATTATGTCTAAGTAAATACATTATTCGAGGGCGGTGTCTCGATGTACAGGGTGGCCGATGACGAGGTCTAGGCCGCTACTTTCGTGACGATCGGTTTGTCGCGCCGCCGTGACAGTAAAATGTGTACCCAGCGAGCCTATAGAAGTATTCACTTCAAAACTTTTAAGATACTTACTACGTAACTTGCCATGACCGTTTCATTTTGTTTATTGGTGAACAACTAAAATGTTCTCTTTTCGTATTTTATTATAACGCCATAAAAACACCATAAGTACAATGAAATGGTCATGGCAAGTTACGTAGTAAGTATCTTGAGAATTATTCCTAATTAATCAGTATATAATTTAACTTTAAGTTAAGTAAGCCCTTTATTGGCAAAAAAAAAATGTTGTTGCTTCATTATGATTAAATATAATAAACTTGTCTTTGGTTGATTGATCTTAGTTCTTTTTTATCTGTTATTTCGTTGCGGAATATATCAAACTCGCCTAACCTTTTACTTTTTTAAATGTTCATTTTCATTTTTATGTTATTAAAGGCGTGGCTTTAAGAATGTTAAAAAAATGTGTAGAAATCCGAAGATAGCTGTTTTGATTGAGAACAAACTAGTGAACGTAGAAGATAACAATTATAAAATAAAGATAACTGCTTTGAGCTATAAAAAAACTGTTGTCTTCACTTATTAAAGTGAGTTATTGTCTGTTGTATTAATTTTTTTTTTTTTTTCTAAATTGTAAAATTTTACACCTGAAATGAAAGAAATCCAACTGAAGTATCTAGCAAACTAAATAAAACTAAAGACTACAAAAGGTTACTGTTATCTGTGTCTTAATTCCGACATTTTTCTGCTATTATCTGCAGTTCATAACGTTTTTTTTAAATTGTTTTTATTTTTTTTTTCGTTAGGGATTAAAGATATCGTCATCGTTTGATATAAAAGTGATGTGGCTGCTCACCGGAGCAGTGACGCGCCCGGACTTCGCATTTCTAAAAAAAATGACTAAATTTATTTAAACTATACAAAATGAAATCAAGCTAAAATCGATTAAACTGAAAATAATAAAGGGATACAAACTTATACAATTAAAAGACAAACTAAAATAAAAACTCGTAAGTCTTTAATTGGAAAATGTAAAAACTATATTTTAACAAAAACTACACGACGAAACGTATTCAAGTGGCCACACATACCACGAGGCCTATGCGACATTTTGCATGGCATTACAACACTTGTCCGCCGATCTTTGCTCTTACTTCGATCCGCGCCCGTACGTCGGGAACTAGTGAATATCGGATTATGTATTACATTTTAGTACAGAATATAAATGTTATGATTGTTATAATCTCACAATTTACATTATTTTATAAATGTAAATAAAAAAAAATGTGTGCGTCTCGGGACGTTCGGCAGAAGTGATAACTTAACTTGATTTAAGTAGAAAGTATTTAAAATTGAACTTATTTATTATTCGAATGAATATAATTTTTGAAAAGGATTATACTAATAAAGATGTATTTTTTTCAAAGTAGCATGCTGATTCTAACGGGAAATGATTTCTTTTTGCAATAATGGTTTTATTATTATTTAAGTAAACAGTTGCGGTTCTTCGGTCTATTGGCACCGCTTGAGGATGGATATTATATTTAGTTATGTTAGCAGCAGCTTTTAGTCTTATTTTTTGTCCAGTTTTTGGTGAATCTTGAAAGTGCAACTATACACGTGTAATTTCATTTTGATCGTTAGTTTCAATGTAAACTAATTTTCCAACTGCACCGTTTGCAAACCCATCTACTACGTTAATATTAGTTGTGATTATATAAAATTTATTCCGTACAAACACGATCTCGTATGGCAATCCTTCTGTATCGATAACCGAAATTGGCGTGTGTCCGAATCAGCTGTGTCGATCGGTAAGCTACCCTCCTCGAAGTATCGATAGAGCTGACTCAATTATTTTCACAATTATGCATTTAACAATTCGTATGACACTGGATAACAAATACACAGTGTCACTGTCTGTAGAAGGCGATATACCAACGAGGAGTACAGAGAGAATGAGAAAGACAGTGAAGGAAAGCGTAAGGAAAGTATTGCGGTATAGTATGCATAAGAGACTAAATCTATAGGTATTGCTCGGAGAGGGAGGGGTTCTGAAAACAGTATAGCTATATGTATACTTATCCCTGCGCCCGAAGAGAGCGTATAAGGTCCTAAGATAGTAAATCTATATTTAGCTTTGCGCACAGAGAAGGGGGCCTGCCGGGTCGAGAGCTAAGAGCCCTATACCAGTATACCTATAGATATCACTGTGACGCATTCCATTTAACGCATTCGATCTAACGCATTCCAGAAGTTACAAACATTGAAGGTTCACCGTCCCATAAGAAGTTATCACTTCAAAAATGTTTTTAACGTTTTCAAAATTATTTTTCTCTTAGATTTTGTTAATATAATTAATACCGTCATCAAATAATTACAAAGAATTTTTTAATATTTAAAATTTATTTCTATTTTATTCTATAATTTCAAAGCCGGTCCTGTGTATTAGTAGCTATAACTACTTTTATAGAATGTTGGCGGTATCGAATGTATTCATTTATACTCCACGGTAATTAATTCTTGTGAAACGTTTCCGAAGTCATGCTTTTGATTGGTTAGAATTTATTAATCTGGCAATCTTATTGGAGCATTTCAAAAACGTTCCACAAGAATTAACTACCATGAAGTGTACATCTAATATTCAACAGTATATTTAATAATGACACGTCAAATAATTAAGGGGATGTCGGCGCAAAAGCTTCGCAAATCAACCATGGAGTATTTTGTATTTTCAAACTTCTAGAAAAACAGAAAGTCCAATCGAATTTTTCTTTTGGTTGAACGATTCATTAAACTTAACACTACGGCGCTACAGACTCGGTTTTCCATTTGCAAGCTTTATTTAAAAAGTTTTATGTAAAATTAGATTTTAAGGTTGGCGCTGCAATCGCATGAGTACGACGAAGTACGCGTAAACATTGGTTCGTATTTCTAATATTTTAGAAAAACAAAAAGTCCGATCGAAATTTTTTTTTGGTAGAATAATTCATTAAACTTAAGGTTATTTACTCAAAAAATTAATATTATTACAGACTGCTGCAATTTTGTAAATATATCCTATTAAGTGCCCCCTATAACGTGGTAAAATTGTTACCCTTCAAGCGGTATGATTTTGTAAGATATCGGGTCTTGAAGTTATGTATTTTAACATGAAAAGCATAGGCTAAGTATAAATTTAGTGTACATTTTGTTTGATTACGAAAACAATAAATCTCACATCTTTTTCATAAACTAGGTCATGATGTAAAATCATAATACAAATCTAGGAAATAAAAATTTGATAGGGCAAGCGGTGCTTTTTAAAAAGTTACAGCAATAGAAAGTTTTAATTCTTTGCTATTAGTATATCTATATATGTGCAAATCCAGAAAAAACCGGCACTTCAGGAGGTCTGAGTGAACAAATTTGAAATTTGGGACACCTACCCGACCAATTTTTTTTTCTTTTATCAGGTCATATAGAACCCGGAAAACCTTGGGTTCCCAAGATTAAAAGACACCTATTTTTTTTCCGGGCAGTTTAAATTATCTTATGGGAATTTAACACGGGGAAAATAACCGAAAATCAGAAAATTGCCACTTTTGGTCTCGAGGCGCAATCCAACAATGTGTTTAAATAGAATTAAATTAAATAGTATTAAAAAAAAGGTCTTTAATTTGAGCCCTGGATGATTAAAATTAGCTGCTCGATCAAAAGTTATAAGAATTTTAAGAATAAGAGAAAGATCGCTGATTTTCGTAAAACATTTTACTCTTCGTGACTATTTACTATTTTCAAGCCTAGACAACTTTTTGCCCAGGCAATCATTCTTGACTCACCAGCCCTTAAATTGAAGCACCCTTCTGATACTTATATACATACGATCCTAGCAATACACATTTTTTGATTGCGCCTTCATAAACTGAGTGGGTAAAGTTGAATCGTGGCTTGTTTTCGATTATTTTCTCCGTGTTAAATTCCCATAAGAGAATTTAAACTGCCCGTCATAAAATTAGGTATTTTTTAATTTTGGAACCCAAGGTTTTTCGGGTTCTATATGACATAAAGATCGAAAAAATACGTACGGACGTACGCTATTGTGCTAATGTTTATTGTTAATGTTTGCAAAAACAAATTATTTAATAATAACAATTTCCAAGATGAATCTAGGCGTTTATATGCAAAGATTACAATCAATGTTGGAGAATTAATTTTTGTTAAATAGTTTCATGAAATATAGGGATGTTTACAGAAAACATCTTTTTTCAAATTGAAGGATTTCAATATTATGTAGATGTAGATTATATGGTTTGCTAGACTGAATATGCATCTCATTTGTCTTTAAACAATTTTTCATTGCAACTTTGGTTGCAATACACTTACATACAAATGTTCAAGTCTCTATCTACTGCATGTTAATAAACATGACTAAAAATAATAAAAATACATACTATTTGTATTCGATGAGATAAAAGTCAATTGGATTGTTTCAACTTTGTCTCCTATCATATGTTATTGTAAGTCTATACCTACTATAATCTAGTAGATTATGACTTAAAATACATAATAAAGTCTTTCTGTGAGTTTAAATATGAAAATTCATGTTTCAGAGATTTTTCGATATATCACATAGTTTTTGGTCGATTCAAAGCAATCTAAAAAAGCAATCTAAAACGATGGACATGATTGAAAATCTCAAATTTGATTCTGAAGTATATATACTCTCACTAGGCATATACTAGAGACTAGAGGGGGTAAGAATTAGTGACCCTTTCTTAATGTCTGTCATCCAACCCATACAGCACTCAATCTTTCAGTAATATTCCCTGAAGGTTGCATTAACAAACTCGGCAGATTCAAAAATATTGTAGCTAGATCAAGTGGCGCGGCAGCGCCATGAAGGCCAGTTTGAAAAGCAGACAAAGCCGCGACGCCCGCGCTACTATTTACTTCTATGTTGGGTTCCAATTTTTCATTACAAAGAAACAAATGCGTTTCTTTCTTACCTCTAATATATTTTGACATATATCATGTTTTATTATGCCAAATTATGATTTTCAACAAAAATATTGATAAAAACAGCTACCCTTGATATATTACACGAGTGTCTCATTCACCAAATCCTCGCTCACATGTAGTTTTTAGTGTTTAGCTGTAGAAATAATTCAAGGGCGATGTCTAGGTGTATGTAGTTGCCGATGACGAGGTCTAGGTAGCGCGCTGCGTGGTTTTTTGTGTCTAGGTGTAGAAATAATTCGAGGGCGGTGTCTAAGTGTACAGTGTGGCCGATGACGAGGTCTAGGTAGTTTGCTCTTAGTTTTTGGTGTCTAGGTGTAGAAATTATTCAAGGGTGGTGTATCAGAACAATCAATGATTTCATTTCATAGAGATAAAAATGTTACAAAAAGCCATGGTTAAAAGGTGCTAAAGATGCTTATATTCTATATTTAGGAAAAATATGAAATACTCAAAAAAAGACTAAAAAGGACTGAAATCTCTAAAAAAAAAAATTAACTTTTAAAAAAGTAAAAGGTTAGGCAAGTTTGATATATTCCGCAACGGAATAACAGTTAAAAAAGAACTAAGATGAATCAACCAAAGTCAAGTTTATTATATTTAATCATAATGAATCAACAAAATTTATTTTGGTCAATAAAGTGTTAAAGTAAAGTTCTATTTTGCATGTTAATTTATTGAACAAAAGACAATTGATATAGTGTTATCTTGACGACAACGTCACCTTCAATACAATTAAAAGCGAACAGCCATGTCAGTTTACTAAAGAATAAAGTTTTCATCAAGGTTAAACTGCATTTACGAGTATTTTTATTTTAATTGGTTATGGGCCCAGACACCTAACTGTGTACTCGAAACGTTTCTTCATCAAGAAAGAATAAATTCGAAGCCGAAACGATTTACTTGTGAAGTATCGTCGAATAGCCGCAGATGGATTTGGCGAAGCACATCAAACAGTTGACCGGTGAGGCAGACTGGCCGATCTGGAAGCGAAAGATTCGCGACCTGTTCGATTATCATGAAGGCGCATTAGACGTTATCGACAACAAGGTTAAGAAACCAGAACCTGTAGCTGACTCCGCAAGTGCAGCTGACAAAAAAGATTACAAAGAGAAGTATGATTTCTATCGAAAGGCAAATAGCTATGCAAAGTATATGATTGCTAGCTCAGTTACAGACGCAGTGTATGAGAAAATCATCGATAAAGAAACAGCGCATGATGCTTTTGAAGCGCTCAAAGAGCAGTTTGAAGCGACATCCAAGGATCAACTTTTCCAAATTTGTGATTCATTTTTCGCTTTTAGTTGGATGTTAGGTGAGGACGTTTCTACACATTTAGCTACGTTGAGAAGTCTCTGGAGTGATCTCAACAACGGCCTCGATGCTCGAAAAGAGAACAAGTTACTAGACTTGATACTCGTGTGTAAAACGTTGAATATTTTACCTGCTGAGTTTGAGACGTTTAGGTCCAGTTGGATGCTGCTGACTAAAGACACAGAGAAAACCTTTGACGAGTTGACTACACAGTTGTGTATGTTCGAGAGAAACTTTAAGAAAAGTACCAGCAACGACAAATTTTCTCAAGAAGCTTTAATGGCAAAAGGCGAGATGCAAAAGCAAGACACTAAAAAGAAGTCGAGAGCAGGTACGACGTGTAATTATTGTGGTAAGAAAAACCATTGGGTAAGTGAATGCAAAAAGTGGATTGCTGATGGACGTCCGCCTAAAAATAAAACTGTTAATGACTCAAAATCAAGCGAACCACAAAAATATTCAAAGCAAAAATCAGGAGCAATGTAGTTGAGGTTAAAGAAGGTTTTGTTTTGTCAATCTCAGAAGAAATTTTCAATGCCGAGATTAACACTATAGACTGGTGGATCGACAACGGTGCAACAAGGCACGCAACAAATAATTTCGATTTCTTTGTAGATTTCGAAAGGTTTGATAATCCATGTGGCATAAAGGCTGCTGGAAAAGAGCTTATGAAAGCAGTAGGGAAAGGCATCGTAAAAGTTGTATCAACAGTGAACAACGAGCAATATGTCCTAACCTTGAACGATGTTTGGTACGTTCCTGACATATCGAAGAATTTATTTTCGAGTGCTCGCTCAAAGTTGATGGCAAAATACTGCTAAGTGGAGTCCAAAATGTTCACGGAACACTATTTAAAGCTGCTATCAAACTGATTTCTCCCGCTGACAATGTAAGTTTTAATGTTGCTACTGCCGATAGTTTTCAATTACAGCTGTATCACGAGAGATGGGGGCATCAGGACAAGCAGCATGTGAAACATTTGTTACAAAAGGAGCTAGGCATTAATGTCAAGATAGACAGAGAAATTTGTAAACCGTGCGTTTACGGTAAGGCACATCGTTTGGTCTTCGGTACCAGAAGAAAAGCAAGTCAACCTGGAGAACTGATTGCTACAGATTTATGCGACCCTTTTGACGTATCTTTCAGCAAGAAAAAGTATATGGCCGTATTCAAAGATATGTACACTAAATTTCGATATTGCTACATAATTGCAGAAAAGTCTGACGTCACAGCAGTTTTACAAGAAATGATTGCTCACGCAAAGCAGCAAGGTCATTCGATTAAGGCACTTCTGAGTGATAACGGCGGCGAGTTCGATAACGCGGAGGTCAAGGCAATTCTACAGAAAAATGGAATAACACACAGGTTAACAGCTCCGTACACACCTCAGCAAAATGGTTGCGTTGAACGAGAAAATCGCACGATCGTTGAAATGGCTCGAACATTCAAATACTCAAATGCAGAAGTGAAATTTCCTGAAGCCATTTGGGCAGAATTAGTAATTACAGCTACGTACGTATTGAACAGAACAGGCAAATCGTCCATAGACGGTGTAAGTCCCTACGAACTATGGATTGGAAGTAAACCTAGAATTAAGCACTTACGTATGATTGCATCAACTTGCTACGTTCATGTACCCAAAGAAAATAGACGAAAAATGGACGAGAAAGCAATCAAAGTTTATCTGATAGATTACGATAACGATGAGAGATACAGAATCTACGTCAAAGAAGAGCACAATGTTATTGTCTCGAGAGACGTTCAATTTCGTGAATTGACGAGAGATTGCGATTATGAGGTTAAGTTACCACTCAAAGATTCTCATTTTCGGAAAAATGACACTGAGCAAAATCCTGAGATTCCATTCGATCCAGAAGAACAACTAAAATATCCCGAGATTCCAGTTCAACAAGAAGAATCACTCGAGTATGATTCAGAAAATACGGATTATGAATCGGCGACGGATGATGAGCAAGAACTAGTTCAGCCTCTGCCATTACCCACGAGAACCTTGAGAGATCGCTCAAAATTGAAAAAACCAAGTTACCTACAAGAATACGCCCACGTTGCAGAAAACAGCGAAGATGTTATTGACACGAATGTAAACCCTCAATCATTCCAAGAAGCTGTTTCAGGTAGGGAAAGTCTACAGTGGAAATAAGCCATGGAAGATGAGATGAAGTCGCTCAGTGAAAATCGCACGTGGAAAATGTCAGACTTGCCACCAGGAGCAAAAGCGATTCCATCCAAATGGACTTATAGAGAGAAAACGAATCCAGATGGTTCAGTCAGTCGGTACAAAGCAAGACTAGTCATAAAAGGATTCAGTCAACGCTACGGTATTGATTACAGCGAGACCTTAAGTCCAGTAGCAAGAATGGGAACTATACGTTCAATTTTAAGCATAGCTGCAAGTGAGCAAATGCACCTAGCTCAGTTTGACGTATCTACAGCGTTTTTATACGGTGACCTTGAGGGGGTTATTTACATGCAGCAGCCCGAGGGCTATAATGACGGCACTGATCAGGTATGTCAACTTCAAAAAAGTATGTATGGTTTGAAGCAGGCTCCAAGATGCTGGTTCAAACGTTTTGGCAAGTATCTCATCAGTCTTGGCTTCAAAATTAGCGATGCAGATCCATGTCTGTTTATGCGAAAAGAAAATGACAAAAGTATTATCATGGCTCTGTACGTAGATGATGGATTAGTTGCTGCAACAGATCCTCAAGATTTGAAGAATTTCTTACAAGATTTAAGTAAAGAATTCAAGATTACTTCTCAGAAAGCCTCATACTTTTTAGGGCTAGAAATCGAGCAAACAGATGATCATATTACAATTAATCAACAAGCTTTTGCCAAAAAGATTTTAGAACGTTTCAATTTTTCAGATTGCAAACCAGTCTCTACACCAATGTTGAAAGCTTCTGAGATTTCTCAACCAGGGAAAGAAAATTCCAAAACACACAATTTTTCTTACAGACAAGCGGTCGGAGCACTTATGTATTTGATGCTAGGAACGAGACTTGACTTAGCATACAGCGTTGGATTTTTATCAAGATCACTCGATGGACATTGACAAAATCCGTCATTGGACATTGACAAAAGGAATAACCTATTCTCGTAATGTAAAAGGAGGTATTCTTGAGACTTTCAGAGACGCTGATTTTGGAGGATGCACGAAAACTGGTCGTTCTACATCCGGCGTAGTAGTCAAGTATGCAGGAGGGATTATTTCATGGCTGTGTCAAAGACAACCTACTGTGGCTACTTCCACTACCAAAGCTGAAATTATTGCAGCAAGCGAAGCTACTAAAGAAATTATTTGGCTCTCAAGATTATTCAAAAGTATTGTAACTTTGAAGCATGTTCCAATAGTTAAGGTCGACAATTCGGCAGCAGTACGACTAAGCCAGAATTCAGAGTTTCATCGACAAACAAAACATATAGCCATCAAGCACTTCTTCATTCGAGAGAGGGTAAACGAAGGAGAATTAGCAGTCCAGCAAATATCTACTGAGGATCAACTGGCAGATATTATGACGAAGCCTTTGGGTGCAACACCATTACAGATATTATGTGATAAAATGGGCTTAAAAATAATGTAATTAGCACAAGAATGTTTTGTTTGTTTCTTATACTGTTCTTACATAAATTAACAAGGGAAAGTGTAAAAGTAAAGTTCTATTTCGAATGTTAATTTATTACACAAAAGACAATTGATATAGTGTTATCTTGACGACAACGTCACCTTCAATACAATTAAAAGCGAACAGCCATGTTAGTTTACTAAAGAATAAAGTTTTCATCAAGGTTAAACTGCATTTACGAGTATTTTTATTTTAATTTAAATGGCTTACTTAATTTAAAGTTAAGTTATATAATGATCAATTTGGAACAACTCTTGTAGTAAGATACTTACTGTGTGTGTAAATATGCATAATAAGCTACTATTTCTGCTATGTAGATCGTGTGCCGAGTCCATGTGTCAGAAAGACTGTATACACGAAAACGTGAACGTGCGCGTTTTTGTCGGTATCTGGGTGGCTGACGAGCTTAAAAAAGCCGTGGAATTTGGTTATGTAATTACTAAGGTATTTGAAATATAATCGTATAAAATTGCACAATTCTACAAGCTGTCGTGTAAAGGTGGTCTCTTTTACAAGTACATTGATAAATTCTTTACGGAAAAGACCTATGCATTGGGATACCCACCATAGCGTAGAAATGATGATGAGCAAGCAATAGATCGCTATATTCAGAACTTTGAGCAAGAGAAGGGCATAAAATTTGACAAAAGTCGGATAAAATTCAATGCTGGTCTACGCTCCGTGGCAAAGCTAAGGTAGGTCTTAACGCCTTAAATCGTTGTGGGACAAGTTTGGGCAACGCGAAAACATGACAAAAACTGAGATAGTAAGAGACCCACAAAGATTGTTCGAGCTACTAACTAGTCCTGATATAGTTGTGAATTCTATACTGTCGGCTAACGATGAAATCCTCTACGTTAGTTGGCTAAATAATGACGAGGATGCCGAAATTGAGCCGTCACCACAGTGCAACGTGGTTATCGCTGCTTACACTACTCTTCTGGATCGGCTTAAGCTTTTCTCCGAGCTCGAGCTACTTGGAGAACGCGTGCTGTACTATGACAAAGATTCCATAGTGTATGTGAGCCGAGAGAACGGATGCGAGTATGAGCCGTCAACAGGACCATTTTTAGGACAACTCACTGACGAGTTGGCGAGCTATGGGTTAGGCACATACATTATATCCTTTGTCTCCAGCAGACCAAAATTTTATGCTTATAATTATCTAACACCTGACGGCCGTGAATCGCGTGTATGTAAGATTAAAGGTATCCGATTGAATGCATCAGCATCCGAAAAGATCAATTTTGAATGTGTGCGTAAACTTGTGAGTGGTGAAATACCACCGACATTTGTCTTTTTTGAAGCAAATAGACGTACAGCGTTGCATGATGTGGCCACACGCGCGGAAGAAGTCTGTGAACCTGTCTACTTTAAACGTCGCTTTGTTGCCAACGATAAGAGTTACCCGTACGGGTATATAGCTCTAAAATGACGAATAAAAAAGTATAAACTTAATACAATTTTTTCTATATTTAATAATAACTTACCCAGCCCAGAACTAGCCGCCTAAAACCGCTTGCGTGTCACGAGCCTCCCAGAGGGGGCTAGCCATATGTGTACGCGCAAATACGCTTTCAGGAGGGAAAGCCTGTTGACTTGCCTTCGGCAAGCTCGACGACCGCTTGCACATGCGCGCGAGGAAGGGCCACCTCGCGCCGCGCGATTGTGGTTCTCCCTTACCAGGGGGCGTTGTAGATGCTCGGAGTGTTATAAATCTCACGTGTCGCTCGGTCTGATGAGCATTTTGTGTGCATCACCTGCCCAACCGCATCATGGGCATGATTTGCGGTCCCACCTCGAGTGGCAAGACCGTGTTTGTCGGCAATTTTCTCAAATACATTGTACAGATGAGCGATACACAATTTGACCGTATATTACTCTACTATACAGAATGGCAGCCTGCTTATAAGAAATTTGCTGGTGGTAGTATTGAATTTCACGAGGGATTGCTAAAGCCGGAAGACTACAGTGAAGATCCCGAATGACCGATACTTTTGATTCTCGACGATCTGATGCGCGAGTCGTCTAGTGCGAATGTAGTTGATCTATTTGTCAAGGCCAGCTATTATTGTAATTTTAGTATTTTCTTTTTCTCGCAAAATCTCTTTTATCAGAATCAGCGAACAATATCGTTGAACTCGAATTACATAGTTATTTTTAAGAACCCTCGCGATCGCTCGCAGATACAGCATCTGGCCCGACAGCTTCATCCCGAGGATACGAAATTTTTGCAAGAAGCCTATAGCGATGCTGTCTCTCGACCATTGCATTATCTACTGTTGGACTTAAAGCAAGATACACTGGGAAATTGCCAGTATCGCACGTGCATATTTCCGTTCGATCGGCATCAGTATGTGTATGTGTCGCGCAAACAGATTAAAAGCAACTCCGTCACCAAAATGTGCCAGTCGTTCGTGTGTGATGGATCATACAACATCGACAGCAGCAGCAGCAGCAACAGTAGCACCACCACAGCCAACATCAAGGCAGCAGCAGCAGTAGCGTCATCGCTATCCAATTAGACGAAAGTATCTGGATGTATTGAAAGTGCTGTGCTGTCATCTTGATACGATGCAGCGCACACCTCTGCTGCGTCAAGCCTGCCCCAAACTTGTAATAAGCTTGGTCGAGTGTGTACTGAATATTCTGTGTGGAAACGTACCACTGAGCAGACGTTATAAGAGCAAGTTACGTAAACACGTACCATTACTGCCATTACTGCACAAAATCATAGCTCCGGAACAGACGATAGAGACTCGCAAGATACTTTTAATTAAAGCTCAAAACCTTATGCCGGTAATAGTGAAACCTGTTTTATCAGCATGGAGCATGCTAGGAAAATGATTTTAGTGCCTTAAGAGTGTATCAAGAGTGTGAGACAGCAGCAGCAGCAAAAAAATCAATGTTTACCAATAACAGCACCACCACCACCACCACCACCGTCAAAAACGACTATCACAGACGAGTGCTGGCAGTAGTAATGACAACTACCTCAACACAGTTCAGACACTGGGCTCCGATGAACAAATAATGAATAAAATCATGGCGCCGGATGAACAGAAGGGGGAAGAGGTTGGGGTGGTAAGAAAAAGAAAGCTAAATATAAGAATACACAAATGACACAAAAAGCGCAGACAGAGTCTGATCGTGGAGCTGGTAGGTGCGTTACAACCACGCAGGAAAAGAGGAAGAGAAAGAAATCTACAACTAAAGTAGCATCGTCAGCACTAAAAGACTCTCTTTTCGAACGGTATACCTACTCACTATACCAACTAGAAAAAAATATGGCTTTTCTACACACTGACTCTTGTGACTCGTTGAAGTCGGAGTTATCACTCTTTGAATTGCCACCAAAACAGACGGTAATTGAGAGTTATTATTGAGTGCAGTATAAGTCAATTTCGTCACTCACCGATCAAGCACCAATAGAATTTACGATCTCTGGCAACTGTGAATATCTAGATTTAGCGCATACAATGTTTAGTCTACGTGTGCATATAACACTGACGAAGCCGTGAATATAACTGATTAGAGAAGGATGCGTCAGTACCAGTCGTCGGCCCTGTAAATAATTTTTTGCATTCGCTGTTCAATCAGGTGGATGTATTTTTCAATCAAAAACCAGTATCACCACTAAATAATGCCTACGCATACAGAGCGTACATTGAGACGTAATTAAATTACGGACCAGCGGCAAAAAACTCACACCTAAGCAGCGTCTTGTGGTATGATGACACGGCTGGTAACATGGATAACACTGATGCCGGTAATGCAGGTTTCTTTAAACGACAAGCAGTTATGAAAAATAATATAATTGATTTATTGGGCTACTTACACGTAGATGTGCTAAATATGGATAGACTACTACTTGGTGGTGTTGAGGTACGTGTATGTCTTGTGCGTTCTCGTGACAGCTTCTGTCTAATGGATCCTGATTCTGCGTATACTGTACACATAACCGAGGCGACCCTATTTGTTGGCCGCGTAAGGGTTAATCCGGGCATTTCATTGGCTCACGAAAAAATGCTTTCTAAAGTCACAGCAAAGTACCCGCTTACACGGGTAGAGGTGAAAAACGTAACCCTGAACAGTGGCGTGCAGGTCAGTCGATAGATAATGTCATACTGGATCAATTGCCGAAAAGAATCATAATTAGATTTATTGCAAATAAGGCTTATAACGGCGATACAAAACTCAAGCCGTCCAATTTTAAAAATTTCTATATCAATTTCTCGTGTTTGTTTGTGGACGGTGTACAAGTCCCATCAAAACCACTGCAGCCTGACTTCAAAAAAACAAAGATGTATGTAGATGCGTATCACACACTCTTCTTGGGTACGGGGGTACATTCTTCAAATGCCGGTGATTCGATAACACGCAGTGCATACCTAAATGGCTACTGTCTTTTTGCATTCGATTTGACGCCCGATTTATCGGCCAACAATGATACCCATTGGAATTTAATCAGAAGAGGTAGTGTGAGAATTGACGTGAGATTTGATGACGCATTAGATACTGTTGAAAATTGTATAATTTATGCCGAGTACGACAATCTGTTGGAGATTAAATCGTCACGACAAGTTTTGGTATATAACAGCGGTTGAGACTAGATGGCGCTCTTTGAAAAACCAAATGAAACTACCTACCAATACAAGCTTTGTGCCAGTCTTGAGCTGTGCAGACAAACGGAGAAATGGATCTAGTTATCGATTTTCAGTTTTTCAAGGATAACAAGGGTCGAGTTGTGCCGAAAGAAGTGGGCTTAGCAGTATTAGATTTACATGCTACAGTACATTGGATTATCGTACCTACTTGTAATGCAAGATTTTTAAAGAAAGATATTTTAAGAGAGAATAATTGGCTGACACTGCATCATCATGGTCTGGATTGGTACGATGGGGATGTTTCGCTGAAAAAATTTTACAAAACTATGCATGATATTTGCAGAAAAGCAAATAAAATTTATGTGCGAGGAGAGGAAAAAGCGAAACTGCTAAATGAGATTACGACCCGCGAAATTATCAATTTAGAGAAGGCGTACGAGTATCCACCTTACTACAAATTGCCATACTGTGCACGGTATTGTATGCAGCATTCTATTAAACGCTGCCCACTCTAATACATATGTGCGCTCAACAACGCCTGCAAACTGAAACTCTGGCTAAATTTACGTGGTGTCGGGGGCTTTATAACTACAACAGCAGAGCGTCCCTTCTCATGACCATACTATCTTTGCAAGAATGATTTTCTGAATATTCTCCAGAAGTTGCGAAAAATGAGAGCTCACGGGGTGGGGGTTTATCCGGCAGACCAAATTCTAATGACATGGGTAAAGCCATGTGACTTTGTGTTTAATACACAGAGGCATAAGAGACGTGGTATGCACTGGGTGGCGATATATGTGCCCAAAAATGGTGTTGGATGGTATTTTGATAGTTTTGGTGCAAAACCATACATCTCCGATCACGTAAACAGTATCCAGAGAAATTGCAAGAAGCTCAGATAGAACCACATTCGATTATAAAGCAGCTTTTCTAATGTTTGTCGTAAATATTGTATCATATTTCTGTATTATATGATTAATGGTATGGGTATGCAGCGATTTCTTAAAAATTTCTTATCAGATTTGAGAAAAAATTTTTAGATTGCCGAAGAATTCGTTGCTAAGTTGTAATATAATATTGAAAAATTTTTAAACGTGAAACGATAAAGTAAGAGGATATTTAGCTTGCACAGCTTCTCAAAAAAGTACGACCTTACAGATTTTTATTGGATCCCCTTTACAGCACCAGTGATTCTATTAATCATCCACTTGTCGCAAGACTGTTCCTCATTGGTCTCGCCTTCCACCAAATGTACTGGTTTTCGAATATAAGCCGGTGTAGTTGCAGCACAGAGAGCACAGGTCTCTTTCACAAGTCTAAAAGAAGAAGTTCTCTCTCAGTGACAAGAAAAAGTATAAGAAGAAAAAAGATGGCTGGGCAAAAGAGACATCACGATAGCCAGACTCAGGACAGTCAGACTTCCACCACCACCACCAAGTTTTGCTGTCGTCAAATTCTACCCATGATATTCGGCTTGAACAACTTTTACGGAAAACCTATTCAGAATGGGCTGGAAAATACCTCAGTCGGTTTGAATGACTTCAATCCGGTTGTTTGACTGCATAATAACGAATTTTACGGACTTTGCTTGCCGCTTGCCTCCTGGCTACAGTTCCGGCAGCAGTTTGACGAAATCGACCAATACTTCCAGGCGTACAGCGAGGAGGATATGCTGGATGAACAAATCTCCTTTTCTGGATTTTACATCGGATTTATGATCACCTACTCTGATCGAGCATTTGAATTACTGGAGGACGATGAGACGACAATACGCAAAGACTGGCGAGTCTAGGACCTTCACTAGTGTTTAAAAGAGTGAATTTTAAGAGGTTAAAAGCCGTGTCGAGGTAAAAAGTTTATCTATAACTGTATTAAACTTACACACACGCATGCGCGCGCGTGTGCGCGCTCACACACACGA
This sequence comes from Nasonia giraulti, assembly GCA_016647725.1. Lineage (NCBI taxonomy): Eukaryota > Metazoa > Arthropoda > Insecta > Hymenoptera > Pteromalidae > Nasonia > Nasonia giraulti. Next base: position 220,972 of record QLYP01000160.1, on the reverse strand, counting down.
AACCAACATTTAAGAATTTATTTTACGGTGTAGTTGTGGCTCAGTGGTAAAATGCCTGTCTCGAACTCCAAGAAATGAAGGTTCAAGCCCCTGGTCTCTCTACATTTTTTCTTTTTTTTACCCCAAAAACATCTCTTAAAATCAAGATACTGGAGTGGGAAGTCCTCTATTCGCGATGGAAAGGGTAATATGCTGAGTACGCGTAGAGGAGGGCAGTAGTGGTGGTGCTGGTGGTGGTGGAAGCACCCCCAACACCATACATCAGTCGTTCGTGGATCGTCAGGGTGTCAACACCTTAACAAGTAAGTCACTCCATCGCTCTCCAAAGTGCCTTGGAAAACCCAAGACACCTTGCATAGGCAGAGAAGAGGAAGGGGTTCTCTCCAAAGTGTCTCGAAAAATCAGAGGCACTTTGGATTGAAAGAGGGAGAGTGAGGGGACTCTCTCCAAAATACAAATAGCACTATGAGGAGTAAACAATCTTGACCTTGACCTCTCACTAACTCGGAATGGGCGGTCAAGGTCGGTTTTGTTTACTTTCTCAATGGTGCCTGGGTACTACTAACCTAAATGCGTTTTATTCTATCCAATGATTTCTTGTCTGATACGTTTTGTTGCTTATATTTGAGTAATGTATCTTAAAGATTTCACTGAGAAAGTATGCATACGAAAAAGTAAATCATCAAGTAACGTAGATACATAATAAAAAAGAAAACGCGTTCTAATAAAAAAAAAACTCAACTCAAAACCGAACTAAATACACGTGCGTGAATAAAAAAGAAAAGTGAAGTGAAAACGTGGAATAAAGTCGAATATCAAAGCCTCACGAATAACGCGTTCAGAAAACGACGCGAATAAGTATTGCTAAGTCAGAATTTCATGAGAATCCAAACGTGTCAAAACGGGAAAAATCAAGTCGGCAAAACGCATTTTCAAGAAATTTGAACGAGCAAAAGCGCGTGGTAAACTTCTCGGAATAAAGCATCAGACAAAGAAGGTTGCTAAGCAACCGAGTCAACATGGCCGCTTTACCTCTCTCTTGCACGTAAGTTGTACGGAATGGAGGGAGAGAGAAAGGAAGAGCAAAACGACGCCAACATACGTCACTACGAACAGAGCGCTAAGCAAGGCGAAGACAAACGCGGGGACGCCATTTTAAATTTTGCGCGAGTGCAAGAGAACGGAGGGAGAGATGCTGTCACTGCGCTCTCGCCTCACAACAGACCGTGTACAAACACGATACAGTAAATCGAGGAGACATCTATATGTGCAAATTCAGAAAAAAACGGACACGGACACTTTTGCGGGTTTGAGTGAACAAAATTGAAATTTGAGGGCACACCTACAAGACCAACTTTTTTAAATTCCTTAGACCACCTAGAACACGAAAAACGTTAGGTGCCCGCGATTTAGAAATACTAATTTTTTCACCGAGCAGTTTAAATTCTCTTATGGGAATTCAACATGGGAAAATAAACAAATATTAGCCATGTTTCAACTTTACCCACTTAGTGTCTGAAGGCGAAATCTAAAAATGTGTATTTCTAGGATCGAAGTATTACAACAGAGCTTTAATTTAAAGTCTGGTTGGTTAAAAATAGTTGTCTAGGCTTCAAAATAGCGAAAAATCACGAAAACTTGCATTTTTTACGACGATCAGCGATTTTTCCCATTTTTAACATTCTTATAATTTTTTATCCAAGCGGTCAATTTTAATCATCTAGGGCTCAAGTTCTTTTCTTTTACTTTCGATTTCAAAATTTAGATTGAACATTTTACTGATTTCATCAGCTTTAATATGACAGCGAAAAACATCAAAAAACAGCTATAATTGATGCGCATATATATAACTAATTAAACAATTGAAACGTTGATCTAAATTATGAAAGCGATAGTAAAACAAAGACTCTTTAATTTAAGGGCTAGAAGGTTAAAATTGATTCCTTATATCAAAAGTTATAGGGATTTTAAAAACAGGAAAAATTGCTGATTTTCGTAAAAAATTCAAGTTTTCATGATTTTTCGCCATTTTGAAGCCTAGACAACTTTTTACACAGGCAACCATTTTTAATCCACCAGCCCTTAAATTGAAGCTCTCTTGTAATATTTCGATTCTAGCAATACTAATTTTCGTTTATTTTCCCGAGCGATTTTAGCGATTTTTCCTATTTTTAAAATCTTTACAACTTTTGATCCTAGCAATCAATTTTAACTATCTGGGGCTCGAATTAAAGCTCTTTTCTTCTGTTTTGTTTCGAAAATTTAGATTAATATTCTTATTTTACGATCAGATATATATATATATATATATATATATATATATATATATATATGACAATGAAAATGACCAAAAAACGGCCATAATTGATAGACATATATATAGACTGATCGTAAAATTTAAATGTTAATCTAATTTATTAACACGAAAATAGAAGAAAAGAGCTTCAACTTGAGCCCTGGGTGATAAAAATTGGCTGCTCGGATCAAAAGTTACAAGAATTTTAGGAATAAGAGTAAAGTCGCTGATTTTCGTAAAACATCTTACTCTTTGTGACTTTTTACTATTTTCAAGCCTAAACAACTTTTGACCCAGGCAACCATTTTTAACTCACCAGCCCTCAAATTGAATCTCTCTTCTGATACTTCGATCCTGGTAATATACATTTTTGGATTGCTCTTTTATATATTGAGCAAATGAATTGGAACCATGGGTTATTTTTGTTAATTTTCTCCATGTTAAATTCCCATAAGAGAATTGTTGTAATTATAGATTTTTAAAGTGAGCTCGACGCCCCCATATTTGAGTAATTCAGCTGGTATAGAGTCATTTCCCGCGGCTTTGTTGTTTTTTATTTTTTTAATCGCGGCCTCTACTTCTTGGTAGCTCGGTTCCTCCACGTGGAGTTCAGCAGTGTGAATTTCGTCCCCTAATTCTTCGCTATTTTCGTACACGTTTAATAATTTATCGAAATAATTTTTCCACAGCGACAGTAATTCGTTGTCATTTGTTACGAGGTCCCCGTTTTCGTCCTTCATCAATTGCGCTCTACTCCGAAAACCCTTTCTGATGGCGTTAATCCCTCTGTACATTTCGCGTAGGTTATTTTCCTTACTGTTAGTTTCTATTCTCCTAATAAGATTCTTTTGATACTCCGGCTTCTTATTTCTGTAGATCGCATTCGTCTGTTTCCTTACGTTAGATTACTCTTCTACGGTCCTATCGCTTCTATTTTGTAAGCTATCTAATTTAGCCTTTTTGCGCCTTTCAAACCAGAGTTCGCACTCTTCGTCAAACCACGATTTGCTCTTTGGCTTTTTCTTTTTACCCAGTACTTTGTTCGCGGCCTCTTTTACCGTTTTTTCGATGTTCCCCCATAAGCTATTCGGTTCGTCATTCCCCTCCGGCGATGTATTTGCTTCTTCAAGTGCCTGAAACCTGTTATTAATTTCTATCTGGTACCTAATTCGCTCTGTTCTATCTCGAAGCTTTCTACCTTGTTTGCTCGCTTACTATTTTGATTCGCTGCTAGTCTAGCTCTTAATTTGGCTACTACTAGGAAGTGGTCCAAGTCGCTATCTGCCCCTCTGTAAGCCCTTACGTCGAGAACGTTAGTATGACGTCTTTTTTCAATGAGGAAATGATCAATTTGGTTCTGCGTTGCCCCGTCCGGCGATGTCCAGGTTGCCTTGTGTATGTCCTTGTGCTTAAAACACGTAGTTTTGATTATAAGATCTTTTGCCGCCGCGAAATTTATGACCCTAATACCGTTATCAGTGCTGGTGTCGTGCAGGCTTTCCTTCCCTATAGTAGGCCTAAATATTTCCTTCCTACCTATTTTAGCATTGAAATCGCCTAATACTATTCTTGTGTCGTAAGACGCGAACTGGTCGATTACCTGATCTAAAGTTTCGTAATAGAGATCCTTAGCTTCTTCTTCTTTGTCTTCCGTAGGACAGTGCACATTAATAAATACATATCTATACCATTCACCTTCGATAATGATGTACGAGAGCCTATCATTGACGGATTTGAAACATTTAACCGAATATATGATGCTTTTGCTTACGAGAAATCCGGTGCCTAGAGATCCCCCACTCCCGGTCTCATACAGGTACGTGAAGTTACCCGATGCTAGTACTCCGCCATCTGGCCACCGCGATTCTTGTATTGCTATCAAATCTAGATTGTACCTATCAGCTTCCTTTACGAGTTCTTTAAACGCGCCTGCTCTGTATAGACTACGAACATTCCAAGTTCCGACCCTTAAGTCCATTTTGGTTCGGATTTGATTTTTTTGAGCCATGATAGTATGTTAGCGCTTCGGATCCTGTTCCGATCGCAGGTGAGTCCACCGTTCTAGAGGTGATAACCCCCATACCTCTCTAGAACTAAGTATGACGAGCTTTCCGACTTTGACGAGGACAGTGTCAACTCGGCAGATAAGAGATAATGTGAAGTATTTTTTTGTTGTGGTGCTTGCGTAGTGTTTCTAGATAAATGTGTTTGACAGTGTGGGCTCATCACACACATGCCTGTTCTTATCGGCTGTCCGCGGCTGCTTATTCAATTTATTCGCAGCTAACCTCTTTCTCAGGGGCTGTTCCTCTATTAAGGACGCACTGTGTAGTGGTGATAGGCACCCACCAGTCCGATCTGAACGATAACGCCCAAGACCCGCTTAGGGTAGCGGCATTGTAAAAGAAAACACTCTTATACTAATAAAATTAAGAAATATAGATAGTGTGAACCTGAAGGACCGGAGAACCAAAGACCGATGAACCGAAAAACCGAAGGTCGCTAAACACTAATATCGTGACGGCAATGCCCTCCGAGGTACCCGGTGCCTAGAGTGGACAGTATCAATGTCGTTCTCAAGAGTTCAAGAGATTTTTTAGCATATTTAGTCAAAACTCCTTACTTGAGGGTTTTTGGGGACTCTGAACACGAATATCGCGACGGCAACAGCCCATGAGGTACCTTATGCCCAGAGTATACAATATTAACGTCGTATTCAATAGTTTTAGGGGAATTTGTAAAATAATCAGTCAAAACTTGTTACTCGGGAGTTGTTGAGGTCGCTAAACACGAATATCGCGACGGCAACAGCCTCCGAGTTACTAATGCCCAGGGTGGACAGTATTAAAGTCGTTTTCAAAAGTTTTAGGAAAATTTGTAACATGATAAGTCGAAACTTGTTACTCGGGAGTTGTTGAGGTCGCTGAACACGAATATCGCGACGGCAACAGCCTCCGAGTTACTAATTCCCAGGGTGGACAGTATCAAAGTCGTTTTCAAAAGTTTTAGGAAAATTTGTAACATGATAAGTCGAAACTTGTTACTCGGGAGTTGTTGAGGTCGCTGAACACGAATATCGCGACAGCAACAACCTTCGAGGTACCTGGTTCCCTGGGTGGTTAGTATCAACGTTGTTTTTAAGAGTTATTTGAGAATTTGTAGCATAATTAGTCGAAACTCGTTACTTAGTGGTTTTTGGGGTCGCTGAACACGAATATCGCGGCGGCGACAGCCTCCAAGGTACCTGATGCCCAGGGTGGTCAGTATTAACGTCGTTTTCAAAAGTTTCAGGAAAATTTGTAACATAATAAGTCGAAACTTGTTACTCGTGAGTATTTGAGGTCGCTAAAAATAAATATCGCGACAGCAACAGTCTTCGAGGTACCTGGTGCCCAGGGTGGACAGTATCAACGTCGTTTTCAAGAGTTTTTTGAGAATTTGTAGCATAATTAGTTGAAACTTATTACTCGGGGCTTTTGGGGTCACTGAACAAAAATATTGTGGTATAATGGTCAAGTTGTAAGTATACCTATCTAAAGGACTGGGGTTTAAGACCAGGCTTAGGCTATTTTTTTTAAATGCATGAAAATAACAAAAAATTGACGTTGTTAAAAATACGTTTTAAATAATAATTACAAATAATGATAAATTCTGACAAATTAATTTAAAAAGTATTTGAAAAAACAAATAATGACAAATAATGATAAATAAATTTGTCTAAATTTGGACTACCAGTATTTAATATTATTTTTTATTATTCATCATTATTTATTTTTATTTAATTTTATTGTTTATTGTTGCTTACTGTTTGTTAGTATTTTTCATTATTTGTCGTCGTTTATTTTTATTTTTTACAATTTAAATAAACTTCCCCAGGGCATCTATCCGTCTTCAAACAATATTTCTACCTAGACACCAACAACTACAGAACGTACCACCTGGACCTCGGCATCGACTACCTAAACACCGGGACATCGTCTCCAAACAATATTTATACCAAGACACTGAAAACTACGGAGCACAGAATCCAAAATTCGACAACAGTTTACCTGACTTTTTAGTTACTACCCTGAATCGTAGAAAATACACTTAAAGTGTATATGTACAATTAGATTTTAAGGTTGGCGTTGCAAGTACGCGTAAACATTTGTTTGTATTTCCAAAATTTAGAAGAACTAAACTCCTGATTGAAGTTTCTCTTGATAGAATGACTTATTAAACATAACACTAGAGCGCTACAAGCATGGTTTTTAATTACAAGCTTTATTTAAAAAGTTATATGTAATAGAAAAGCGACGACATTCTTTTAAAAATCAATTGCTATTTCTTCATTTATTATAATAATATTTATGCTATTTTCATCACGTTTTCTATTTATTTAAAAACATTATTGCAGCTTATGGGAATTGCTTAATGCAGAGCACTCTCATATTGCACAAATGGCCGTTCCACTACTATTACATTGCATTACCCTCACATGTGGGATTGACACATTTTGGCGCATTGTGCAGGATGAATTTCAAAGCCCGGTTTGGCAACAGCGATTCATAGCAGGTACGTTGATAAGATCTCTTAGTCTATGATCTATTACAAAAATTATTTTGCATTGTATGTTGCATGTATGGATGCACGTGTATGTGTGCATTCGTATATGATTAAGTGCTATAGACGATACTATATTGACAGACAGCTCAAATTTATCTCAATCTCTCTAATGATCTCACATCATTTGAGGAAGGTGTTAAGGGGTTCAGGGTAGCCGATGACGAGGTCTGTGTGGTGCGTTCCGTGGTTTTTGGTGTCTGGGTGTAAAAATTATTCAAGGGCGGTGTCTAGGTGTACAGAGTGGCCGATGACGACGTCTAGGTGGTGCATTCCATGGTTTTTGGTATCTAGGTAAATAAATCATACGAGAGCGGTGTCTAGGTGTACAGGGTGGCCAATGACGAGATCTAGGTAGCGCGCACCGTGGTTTTTGGTGTCTAGGTGTACAAATTATTTGAGGAAGGTATCTAGGTGTACAAGATGGCCGATGACGAAGTCTGGGTAGTAAAAACTCAAAAAGTGTACTAAAAAGGACTTAAATCTCTAAAAAAAAAATTAACTTTTAATAAAGTAAAAGGTTAAGCAAGTTTGATGTATTCTGAAAAATTATTAAGAATGACAATCACGTAGCATTTCATACATATTTATTACAACAATTCTTATATTTGTCAAAGTTGATTATGACTCAATAAATGCTGTGGCAAATGTAATAATTGTAAACATAGATTAAAAAGGTACTGAGATCAATGAAATATCGTCAAGTTTTAAATACATAAATAATATAAATAATTTAACAATGGAAACTGTAACTTGCCATGCCTGATTCATGTTACTTAAGGTGTTGTCTATCGTAACATTTTATAGTAACTTATTTGTACATAGATATATGTGTACATACATTTTGGGCATGGCCAATCGTTGTTGTTTATGTATAAGCGTTTTGAAAAAATGTTGGTCACGGTAAAAGGTTAGCTTTTTAAAATATCTACAACTTTTATATTTAAGGTTTTTATGTATAGTGTATAGCCTCAAAGTTTTATGATGAATACTGATTTATTGCTATAAAAAAATTGATTTTGGCCTGTTAACTTGAATTAAAAGCATTTTCACGCTTAAATTTAAATATAAAAAAGTTGTATTTCTTCAAGATCCACAACTTTTCTATATAACTTTTTTTGTAGAATGCACAGAATTCGAGTTAGAGCCAAAAACTCGTTTTTAGCGATTTTTGGATTCTGCGTATGCATGCAGGATCAAGCCCAAAATAAATTTGGCACCTTACTATTACGAGAAGAGTTCGCACACAAATTTTAGCCTGATTGATTAAATTCTTTTAGAAATAATCGTGTAACACGAAATTTTTTTTTCAAAAAACAAAAATTGAACAAATTGTGCCCGCATTTTAAAAAAACGTAGACGATCAGGATACAAAAAACATTAGTTTTTAGGTTTGTGCAAGAGGAGACTCCTCCCAAAATTTTAGCCCGATCGGTCGAAAATTGCGTGAGATATCGCATCTCATACATTGTTCGACGACAAAACTATAAGGCACTTCCGTGTCGCGGTCGTGTCTAAAAAGGTACAATTGTTAAAACATTGAAAACCTAACATACATTTGTTTGCTAATGTATGTTAGGTTTTCAATTGATGATTGTTACAGTGCTAGCAACTGAGTGATTTAAATATTCGCGCAGGTTTGATTTCAAACCTATACTAGTATAGTTAATTCGAATCACACGGTCTATCGAGCAACTGCTCCGATTCGTATGGATCCTATTCTCTTTTTCGTTTAAACCGCCCAATCATACGCGTCGTCTTATCTCAGTCAATAAATTAGTAAGCTATAATTGTACACTCAGTGTGAATTTATTGAACCTGTTCCAAAGTCGCCTACTTCCACGCAAAATCTCATCAGGTTATGGGCCCAGGATTAATTCAATGGTAAACTGGAAAAGTGCTGCGTTGCCAAAACAACTTTGGAACAAAGTGCCCTTGAAGTGTTCTTGAATGTCCTTGAAGTGTCCTTCAAGATTTCAAAGGTAAGAACGCAGTGAACTCAAGAAATGGCGAGCCAAAGCCACATAATTTCACCGTTTTAATTGCTGGATAAGCAAATCGGGAGAGAAAATTACCGATCATGGGCAGTCGCAATGCGCGGGTATTTGGAAAGCGAAGAGCTGTGGAATACGGTCGAGGTACCTGCTGGCCGACAGATAAGTAAAGATTCTAAGAAGCTAGGTCGCAAGACCGCATGGTGTTAGTGGTATCGCCGGACTTGTTTCTGTACATGGAAAACGCGCTCACTCCAAAGCAAGTCTTGGACAATCTTGCTAGAACTTGATGATAAGGGCCTGGCCCAAAACGCGAATCTGCTCCAAGAGGCTGCGACCACAAGACTTGAAAATTGTTGGTCTATGGAGGATTACGTAATCCGCATCATTTCTGCGACCAATAAGCTCGTCGTTTTAGGCATGTTATTGCCAGAAGACTTAGTGGAAGCCCTTCTACTCGCGGGGTTGCCAGCGGACTATAAACCGATGATAATAGCGCCCAGCCGTTCAGATACGCCTATAACTGGCGATTTCCGTAAAAATAAATTGCTGAAAGAGTCGTAAAGTTCTGTGGACTCGTTAGAATTTAAATTGCGTGGGTTACACGCGCATACGCAAACGGCGCAGTTTGAGTCTAGTGCACACAGAGGGCGTGGCAGTTTCCGAAAAACGCGAGAATCCTCGTGACGAAATTCGAGCGTGCAATGCTACAACTGTAATAGATTGGGCCATTACTCCAACAAGTGTAAGGAGCCAAAACGTCATCAAAGCAACGCGTGTACGATGTCGGCAGAAGGTGACAGCGATGCTGAGGAGACCGTGTGTGCGCTCATCGTCTCGTCGCCCACGAGACTCACACAGCTCGACTCGAAGCTTCTTCATCCAACTTCGAAACTGCGATACCGAGCGCGAGCGCCTATGCTACACGGCTTGTTGTTGCTTTGTCAGGTGTTGCTGTAGACCAAGAATGGATACTTGACTCAGGTGCGTCTACTCATATGTGTAGTGAAGAAGACAATCTACTAAACATCCGTCTACCGATAATCGCAAAAGTCACTGCTGCAAACAAGTTAAAAATACAAGTGCAGTGTGAAGGGGATCTCTATCTGAACAACAGTGGTCCCGTGGGTCAAAGGAAGATTTCGCTGCAAAATATATTGCATGTTTCTGGCCTAACAGCCAATCTTGTATCTGTGAGTTAGACAGGGTGGCGCAGTAGCTTTTCAAGGACAAAGTATTAAGTGAAAGATCAGAACGGATCAATAGTTCTAGAAGGAGCTTTAAATGTAAACAAAATCTAAATACTGAATTTGCAGTCAAGTCCGTCCTTACAAAAAAAGCAGATGACAAGCAGCTTATTATTAGCTGATAATCAGCTGATAATCTGCTGATAATATCATTATATATAATCATGTAGAAACGTCAGCTGGTTATCAGATGATATCAGCTCAAAATTTTTTATTTAAATTAAATTATTAAAAAATAAAAATTTTGTAGCTCACAGCCAGTGTTTTGGTGTTATCATCTGGATGGTAAAACCGTATTGGATCTCATTATGTGCATTTTATAAATATTATTAACTTAAAATAATTTTGAAAAAATATACTGAAGGTTAAACAATTTTTGATGACTATCACCTGATAATCAGCAGATTATCATTAGCATTTTATCTCATATACACGCATATTTGTAACCATTAGCTTAAATAAAAATATTAAGCTGATTATCAGCTAATAATCAGCTGATTGCCATCTGCTTTTTTGTAGAGGTACACTTTCAACGTTGCTAGCACTGTTGTTGTTTTTGAAGCATACTAGAACTGTAGCATGGTTCTTTGGAATCAACAAATGGCTCATCTAAATCAAAATTATTTAAAACAACTAAGTAGTGTAGCTCTTGGAGTCAAATTTTCAGATAATCAGCCTTAACAGTGTGAGATTTGTGTAGTGAATAAACTCACAAATAAACCATTCCAAGCTGTCAATATAATAGAGCACCAGGACTGCTGCAGTTAGTGCATAATGATGTGTGTTTAATGCAAGATTTGACGCTTAGCAAAGCAAAATATTTTTTAACCTTTTTGGATAATCACAGTAAGAAACATTTTGTATTTTTTCTTCTGTAGCGTAAGATCAGGTTCCTCAGATAGTGCAGGATTTTGTCGCTTTTGTTAAGAACCAGACACACCAAAAGTTAAAAGTCATGAGAACGGACAATGGCAAGAAGTATGTTAACAATACTCTGAAGAAATTTCTTGACGGCAAGGGGATCAAGCATGAGACCTCAACAGCGTATTTACCACAAATAAATAGTCGTGCTAAGAGGATGAATCGAGTTTTGTTTGTGAAGGTCAGATGTATGCTGGCTGAATCATCGCTGCTAAAGTGTTTTTGGGCTGAAGCCATGTCGACAGCCTGCTGTCTTTCTAACAGAAGTCCTAAAAAGTCTTCGGATGGCAAAACTCTAGAAGAAGTGTAGACTGGACAAGAGCCTGATCTCTCAGCAGAACGAGTTTTTGGATTTTGTGCCAGGTCATTCATTCCAGGTAAATTTAGAAGAGAAAAAGATCCTACGTCGAAGCCTGTCATCATATTAAGATACTGTTGTGACGAGATACGAATCTTGCGCATGTAAACACGTGTGAAGGCGGCCGCAATAGACGCGGCATGCGCTGCAAGCGCGCGCGCAACGAACAAAAGGCGAATCCACACGACGCGGGTTGAGCACTCGCGCAACATCCGCAAGGCAAGTCCGCGCCTTAATAAGGCGGACCGCGCGGCGCAACGGGCAGTTCTACTCAAGCTCCACTCCAGGTAGTATCGTGCGCACACGTTACTACAAGGAAAGCGAGAGATAGAACCACGCCGACGAAATCGTCTCGTGAGCCCACGTGACGATCTAGTAGACGAACTGAAACCCAAAACCCCGAATTGTCATCGTGAGCACACGAGGCAATCCGGAACATCTGAACGATACCGAGCCTCGTCTACGTGAGCACACGTGGACGTCACCCGGTGCCACCGTAAAATCCCAACCTATATTCCGACACATTGCTGCCTTCTTCTGCTACTGTAAGCTCACAGGGATGGTTAGGTAACAATAGTTCCGCCGACGATTCTCCAGGTTATGCGCTCACGTCCTGGTGAGTCTAAGGTTAACTTCTAACCTCTAAAACCAGCCTTACGCCAACATCTCACGACTCGCTTTATCGCTGTGTGCACACAGGATAAAGAGATAAATGAGACGAGCGACGAAGATTTGTAGAGCCGTGCGCTCACGACTCTACAAGTCTGAGGGATAACCTCAAAACACCGTGATACTATCCCGACCGTTCCTGTGCGCACACAGAGCGATCGGAATCGTTGTTGCGCGACACATTTAGATCGGCGTAGCCGTGTGCACATGACTCCACCGTCCCGAATGAATTCCAAACCTCGAAATCTGTCACCGACCTATAACACCGCCACGGAACCGATACACCGATGACGCAACTGCAGAAAAATTATTGTACCGAAATCGCGTAGACATTTTTGTGATTTGTTAACCGCGTTAGTTTAAACAATTTCACTTGTAAAGGCGAAGTATTTTTAACGAGACGCATAATTGATTACTGTTTCAGTCAGGATTTAACAACTGATTCCAAATACTATTATTTGATTTAGAAGTATACTTCATTATTGATAAGAATACAAAACCAGACTCTTATTTTGCCCATTTCCTCTATCCAGATCCTGGAACATACTGACCCCGGAGTGCAGCCCTGATGAAAGGAAGGTTTCACAGCCAGCAATGTGGATATTTTGGAGAGAAAGAGACAGCTGTGCCAGATCAAAAAGTTTGTTTGCCTGCAAATCAGGAAATTTTAGATGAAAACGTAGAAGATAAGCTAGATGTAGAAGAACCCGTACCTGTAAATAATAACCTAGATGTAGAAGAATCGGTACCTGTGAATAGTAAAACAAGTGAAAACTTACATGTAAAAATGTCTCTAGAGGTACGTAAACACAAGAAACTTAAAAGGAGTCTGCTTTAAGATAGTACTCCAGATAAAGGCGAATCTGCAAAGAAAGTCTTGAGAAAAAACTTACTTGTTTAAGAAGCCATAGATGCTGACAAGGTGGATCAAGCAGAGTTCGAGGGAGTTTACAAGAAGAAACAAGGTAAACTAGCTGATAAACAGCCTTTTTCTAACTTTCTCAACCCTCAACAACGTCAGTCTCGAACAGGCAGCGGGAGCAGCAGCAGCAGCTGGACGAAGAAAACAGCTATAATGAAGAGTTCAAGAATGCTCCTGACAGAAGATTACAGCGAAGAAGGGAGAAGCTAAGATATCTAGAGGACTACGTTACGTATTCAGCAATAACTAATTATGGTGAACCCAGAAGCTACTTGGGAGCTGTCCCATGCCTCGAGTCAGATGAGTGGAAGCGTGCCATGGCAGAAGAGTTTTTATCCATATTCAAGAATTATACCTGGGAACTGTGTAGTTTGCCTGCAGGTCAGCCTGTTGTTGGTAGTAAACGGATATATAAGAAACAGAAGTCAGCTAATAGAAACACCCGCTACAAGGCCAGACTGGTTGCCAGGAGTTTTTCGCAGCAGAATTGCGTCAACTATACCGAGACATATTCACTAGTGGTTTATTTCACCTCTTTTCGTCTGCTATTCGCCTATGCTTTGGGGTCAAATCTTGATATTTATTATCTCAATTTTGAGACTGCTTTTCTGCATGGTGACATTATTCAATTATATATATATAATTAAAATTTTTTGTTTAATTATCAATTATTAAGGCTTTTAATAATCAATTGAATCATTCAATAATCAATTTAATTATCAATTATGCGATCCTGTAATTGATGAATAATAGTTTTAATTATCAATCATCTAGAGTATGATTAAACATTTTTGTTTAATTATCAATCATTCCGGCTTCTAATTAATAATTAAATCATTTAATAATCAATTATCCGAAGCTCAAGAATTAGGATTTAAGATTGAGATAGTGTATATCGATGGTCGAGAATTAGAAACAGCTAGTCCATACAAAGTCTCAGAATGCAGCTACTCCAGAAAATTTCTTCAGGAGGCAGCTTCTTCGGAAAAAGTCTTGGAAAGCAGTTACTCCAGAAAACGAGCCAGAAAGCAGCTGCTCCAGAAAACGCGTCAGAAAGCAGCTACTCCAGAAAGCGTGTCAGAACGCAGGTAGTCGGGAAAATCGTCCAACAACCAGATTCCTTTTTCGAGTAGCAAGAAGCAGCTACTTCAGAGTTAGTTTAAAAACCAGACAATTCAGCGCGCGAGTCAATCAGTAGAAATAATTTTAAAAAAGCAGTAAAAAAATATTTGCAAGTGGTTTTTGAGTCCTTTCGAACTCGATAACCGTGCTGTGATTATCCCTCATTGTAAGGGTGGAAATAGGGGTGCGGGGGTGTAAAGGTAAAAAAAAATCGCCAGATGAAAATTATTTTAATTTTAGGTAACAATTATTCTAAAGGAGAATAAAATGTTTAGACAACATTTTTTTCACCCTTGACTTGTGTCAATCGTATCACGAAAACAAACGATTTTCGTGAAAAATGGACACAATTTTTGTTCCATAAAAGGGGTGACCAGGCCAGGCACAGGCATACTAGAAATATATGACGTGTATTGTAGAGGTTGTCTGCTATATTATATAGCAGAATAGCATAGCAGACGAGAACTACAGTTCTCACAGTTTTAGTCAATGTTGAATGATAAATACCGTATACATTCATCTAGTATGTATATAAGAATCATGCTTATGTTTAGCACAAGCTTTTGTACAATTTATTTAGAATAACCTAATTACTAGATAAATTATTTTACCTATTTATTAGAAAAAGTTATCTTCTTATTGCCGCCATACATTCTTAAACAATATGGCTGTAGTGGAGCTGGTATTTTTAATTTTATTATTCAAATCCCTCTAACATAATTTGGGATAATAATCCTATTTATTAATCTAGCAAATTTAGGATGCCTTAAAAGCTAAAAATTTAGATTGTACTCATACTAAATCTACAAGAAATCACGTCTAGATCCTTAAGAATCATGCTCATATGTTTAGCACAAGCTTTTGTTTAATTCATTTAGAATAACCTAACTACTGGATTACTAGTTTTAGCTATTTATTAGAGAAAGTTATTTTCTAATTGTCGCCATACATTTACAAACAATTTTTACGTAGTTAACCTCGTATTTTTAATCGTATTATTTAAATCCTATGCCCATAATTAAAGAAAATGTTCCTATTTATCAATCTAGGATATTTGGTATACACAAAAAGCTAAAAATTTAGATCGTAATACTTTTAAATTTATGAGAAATCATGTCTTGATCCTTAAGAATCATGATTATATGTTAAGCACAATACCTATTCATAAGAGAAAATTATCCTCTTATTGTCGCCATACATTTACAAACAATTTTACGGTAGGGAAGCTGGTATTTTTCATTGTATTAATTAAATCTATATATATTTCGTTTGATCTCAAAACATTTACTTTGGATACCGAAATTTGAATTATTAACAAATTTGTTTTACTTTGAAAAGTCCTTGAATTTTCCATTTCTTTCATATGCATGATAAGTGGCCTATTTGTGCACTTATTATAATATTTATTTAAAAGTACGGCGTGCAACAAAGGGGGAGTGGCTTTTTCAGACTCGGCTGATGTTTTGAGCTCGAGTCGACTCCCACTCGTGCTCAAAACATCACCTTTGCCAGAAAAAGCCAATTTTCCCCCCTAGTTGCACAATATACTATTATTATTACAAAGCGACGGTGGTTTTCTCCTTTTGCTGCTTGCACCCATATTTAATAATCTCTTATCGAAAATATTGGAATAAACAAATAAACACACGACGTGAATATCTTACAATGGAACATGCACGAAAAATTATAATTATTCCCGAAGATGCGGCCGCTACTAGAGTTTACACAAGTGTTGCGCAAGATGGTCACGGTGTACAAAGTATACTACCATCACCACCACCAGTAACAGCTCTAGTAAACTCTGTAAACGCTCCTAATCCTCCAGATACTTCGCAGTTTTCAAGATTTTAAAATCTAACAACTTTCAATATCGAGATATCTATTTTTCATACGAAAAGCACGTATTAAACATTCAGATTATCCAAATACAAATTTTTCTCAAGATACTGCTGATGCTGCTGCTGATGAGCAGAATAGCTCGTTACCTGCGACAAATTTCATAGCAACGGTTCCTAAAATGTATGCCTATAAAACGCAAAGATTATTAAATTATTTAAAATTGAACACGTTTCTCTTAGGATAAAAATGGTATTGTCGCGATAAACGGCAAACAGATTGAACATTCCAGTATTATAGACCTATTGAATAATGCTTTAAAAAAGAAAAAAATATTCAAGTTATTGGACGTGGTGATTTTGCTATGCTATTAAGATTGTTAAACATACCAAGTGAGTATATAGGTGATAACGATTTTTGGGTAAGCATGCCAACATTCGCAAAACCCGATAATTGCGACGCACTATGGGATATTTCGGGATATTTCGACTTTTCCTGTTTCAAAATCAAATAAGTCCGAATCCAGTCGGTCGATCAACATGAAATTTTTGGAAGATAATGTTCGAACTATCAGAAATCACAGAAAAATGACCAGAAATGTTGATGTTTACTGTATGGTCCAGGATAACTCGTTAAAGTTGACGGTTTTCGCAAAAAAATCACAAAAGTCACTGTAGATCAATGGAATTTTTTTTATTTAATGTTTGTAAACGATATTTTTATGTATTTTTTCCCGCTGAATTCAAATGTGCCCCTTAAAATTTTGTAGAATTTTTTTTCATCCAGAAAATTGGCAAAAAGGTGTAGAATCGCCAAAATTTTGTCTTTTATGACTCCGTAGGATTTATTCTCATTCTATACAGTTATAAAACTCTGTCATTTTATATTTTCTACAATGCTGATGGTAAATATATGTTTGATTATATAAACTGTATAATAAATACGTCATACGACTCACATTTACGCATGAGCGCGCGTGTTTTAGCGCAAAAAAGGAAACAACTCTTTATTTGCAGGGTTTTGGGACTCTATACATCGCGATTCTGATGTTCGTGTATGCATATATATATATAATTGATAATAAAATATGCACATTAATTATCAATTATTTAAATCAATATTTATCTATAAATATTTTTATCCGCAAACATCAACATTAAAATATTTATTTATATGTATATAAAAAAATAATTCACGTATTGCCTTAGCTGTGTACAAATATTTTCTCACTCTTGTACAAAATTAAAAGTGCAACTTCTAGAATCTCAAAGTGATTGAAATTTGTGTAACTCAGATCTCGACGATAAGCACATATGCACCATCACCTCACATAATAATGCATAACTAACAAAGGTTTAGATAACATTATATCTTGTTTCTAAAGTAAATTTTCTCTGGCCAAATATAAGAATAAAAATCATAAGTAGTATATGGGCTGGTATGGAGAGACTGGGCGTGGCCTAGGTGACGTCACCAGTCCCGTGGCTGGCGCCAGTTGTTTATGTAAACAGAAGTCCATGTTTATATCGACAGTAGCTGATAAGGTTAATAAACATGATTTACGACCGCTACTGTCATAAACAGTCTGTCATCGATGGGTGATTTTTGTTTATTTATAAATAATTATAAATACGATGCCAGCCCTCCCCCTTTTACCCAAGCAGACCCGAGCGCGACTCTCTCTCTCTCTCTCTCTCTCTCGTTCGCTGTGTACTCCATACCGGCCCCGAGCTCGAACGCACGTGCGCGACTCTCGCTATACCAGCCCGTAGCCCCCTCTCCTTTTACAATATAGTAGCCCCTGAGCTCTGGCGCGGTGGCTCCCGCCGCTGCTGTACTGGACCCGCTTCTCTCTCTCTCTCTCTCTCTCCTCTCTACGCCATACTCGTGCGCGTCCGCCGTCTACCTGTCGTATACCTGCTGTTTGGCCCTTGCGCCGGCTCTGATCCTTTCTGCGAGGTAATAATATGTAACCTGTATGATTTCCTACTACACGGTGCCGCAAAGCCTACTCTAAATTTCGCCTTTGGGGTTTATTGATGGGATTTATACACATCAAAATAGAGAAATTTTTGTTTGACACACTCTTATATTTATTTAATAAAACAATAAAAATTGAATACATGATATATTTATGCGCGCGTGTGTATGCGTGTGTGTGTATGCGTGTGTGCGTAGAACAATAAAGCATATTTACAGCTTAGAAACTAACCATAGGAGATGAATAAAAAGAGTTATATCGGAAACATAACGTCGTACACATCTTTTGCAATTCTGGCTAAGCCAAACGCATAGATTTCTGTTTAAACTACATCTAAAACGTCGACGCTTACAGTGGCGAAATTCAAGTTTGTCTTAACAATTTCGTCGATTTTATATTTATGAAGGGCTTAATATTGTTTGAACGAGTTTACATTTTTCAGAATTTCACGATATACTTCAGCCTCTTCTCTTTTCAAAGCGTCTTTTATATAATCTAAAATTGAGTTCACGCCGCGATTAACTAATCCCGAAAGCTCCTCGAGTTGTTTAAAACGCAAATCGATACACTCTTTTACCTGTTTTAAGCTAGCGAATGTTTGTTGATGCATAATTACACTAGGCGGACTCTCGTACTTTTTCTGCTTCTTGCACGCAGGCTGTGCAGGTGGATGCTGTTGTGTTTCATCGTCATGGCCGCCGACACTGCTGATGAACTGCTGACCATTGTGGGTTGTCATTTCTGCTGTAGGTACTGATGTTGCTGTTGGCCTCTCGTCGATGCCGATCGCCCTTGCTCCGAAGCTGTTTGTGAATGTGACATCGTGATTTGGAAGGAGGATCTTGCCAGGATCCTGGTAGAACGTGAAGGAGTGATTCAGATAAGCATCCATAGCATCCATCTAATCTTTGATCACTTACCAGCTGTGTGTGTCGAGTGTCACATACTTGGCTGGCGATCCATCGGCACAAATTTTTAACACTGCTCTGTAGTAACCGCCTTAATATTCCAGGCCTATGGTTGCACACTTGCAGTTTGATTTGTTGAGCGCGTACGTCGTCGAGTACAACAAGTTGCAGGTGATCGACTTATTTTTCCAAGACTCGGCACTTGATACTGCTGCTGCCGCTGCTGCTGCCGCTGCTGCTGCTGCTGAATCCATTGCAAAGATTTTTTACGCACGAGGTCTACTTGACGAGAGTGTTCTTACGACTGATGGCTGGCGACTGCGCCACGACACCTTTATAAAGCATGGGACGACAAAGAGCGAGCGTCAGCGGCCGTTACAGTTTGATATCGATAGAAGTTGCTTTGTTTAATCCAACCGTCACAGCTAGTACGTTTGTATAAACTGCTCAGATAATAAACATCCGGTCTTGGCTGTGCAGATCTGATTACAGTAACCCCGTCCTGTAGAACTCGTGCGTGGGAATGCGTTGACTCGATGATGGCGATGACGCATTGTTTTATTTTGCATTCTTTTCATGGGCCTTCGATAAAACTTAACGGCTAATGCGTCATTCTTGACAAAGTCTGATGAAGAAAACGTAGATATTTTCGCAGAGAAATGCCACTACACATATAATACAGAAACATAATGCAGTGCTCGCCACATACTTTAGAGTCGACGCTCTGCACTTGTTTTTTATTCCAGTCGAATCGCGTGCAGTTTTTTCCGAGTCGATCAAGATGATGCTTTGATACGGGTGCAACTCCGTAGCTATCAAAGTAAATTCCATATCCATTTTTATCTATAAAGATGGCAACCCAGTGTGATCATGGCTGATCGGACGTGTCGAGATTCGTTATAATAGCTGTCGGTGTGGATAGCAATTTCGGAACGTGATTAGCAGCGTAAACTCCTACTGAATCGGCTTTTAATCCTCTAATAGCTGAGATTATTTGACGCGTATTCATGTTGATGGTGTATCTACGTACTCTTTTTTATCGCACCGTCTTTTTTCTCGTCAGCTTCTTTTTTAATTCCGTCCACAACGTCGTTCGATGAGGACTGGCAACGATTGAGTGTATCCACCTTCTGATTTGATAGGCTCGACGCAGTACGCAAAAATTTTTCTTGTTCTCAAATTTCTTGATACCATGGCTGGTGCACAGCAAGACGTTAGGGAATTGCACAGATAGTTCGTCAAACGAAGGCGCACTAAAATCTTCTAAATTTATGATTCATCGAGCCACTACTTTTTCCAAAAACGTATATACGGCGCGCGTCTTTCACCAAGTTGCACAGATTACGACGCAGATTCTTGAAGGAGATATCTCCATCGTGCCACTCTAAACCGTGTACATCGAGAGTACAGTAATTATTTGTCTGTTGCATATCCACGGGTAATTCGGTAAAACTGCACGGTGCGCGAATGATCCAATAACCAACTATACGACTCTGGAGCGATAAAACTCCGACTTCTTTGGGAATAAATTTTTTATTTATATCCCGAAGGCCTTGAGTATCGATCATGTAGTCCGTCATGATGATGCTGTTGCTGCTCGAGTACGTTAGGTGCTGGCTGTTTCGAGAGGGAGACTAACTGCATACTGTCAGCGCGCTCGCCTCATGAAGCGCGAATCAAAATTTTTTTTTGAGGCGCTGCGATCGAGTGTGCGTGCGCATCAAGCGCTAAAATCCGTTACGATTTGGCGGTTAGAGTCGATTTCCAGAACGTTGTCGTACTCTGCGTAAACGATACAGTTGATAGCAGTGAGAAGAGCCGTCTCAAATCTCACTTCTATGCGTATGCTACCCGAGCGCACGAGATTCCAATGTGTGGTACAGTGTGCCGATAAATCAGGAGTGAGATCGAAGGCCGTCAAAAAATTTCCTTTGTAATAGTTGTAGCGATTGATGCCAAAACCTTCGTTGAGAAAATGCACGCCTGTGCCCGTGTAAAGTGTTTGAAAAGCGTCAATGTAGAGTTTGTCGATACCCGTGAAACGTGGTTGCAAAGATTTGCTTGGAAGTTGTACGCCATCGACGTAGAGAGAAATATAATTTATAGAGAAGTGTTGAAAATTAAAAGGATTTAACGCGCGGTTTCCCTTGAATGCTTTGTTTTCCACAAAGCCCGAGATTATTCTCTTCGGCAGCTGACCGTGTCTAACGTTGTCGATCGAATCGCCCAATATTCCAGAGTGAAGAGTAAACGACTTAACTTCGACTCTCGTTATGGGATATTTAGCCGTGGTTTTCGATAACGCTTGCGCATGAGCCAGTAAAACTCCAGGACTGATTTTTACTCTGCGAACTATGAGTGTAGCTTCTTTGATGCTGAGTTTGAATTTTCCATCGGCTGTCGCGTCCATCAGACAAAAAGCATCCTTACTCCTCACTAGACGTACGCGCATTTCTACGCCATTAATCAGCATTTTATCCTGATTAAAGAGGTCGTGATGTAGATGTCCAATTATGTCAAAGTATCCTCGATTCTGTGTAAAATATTTGCGATTTTCCAGACCTTTGTTCACGGTAATAGGTGCCGTGGCAGTGCTCACCGCATTAGCTGGCGAATCGAAACCACCGCTCGTGTCGTCGTACCACAGATTCGCTGTAAGATGTGACTCTTTAGCAGCTGGAGCGTAGTTAAGAAGCGTCTCGATGTACGCTCTGTAAGGATAGGCGTTATTAGGCGGCGAAACAATTTTCTGATTGAACATTGAATGCATGAAATTGTTGATCGGTCCGACTTTAAGGTCTTCGGTCGTTGCGGTAGCCTCGTCAGCGGGTACGATTTTAGCTTGAACATGAAGCATAGTGTGAACCAGATCAAAGTAATGCTCGCTACCTGCCGGCACGACAAATTCGAATGGTGCGTCGACATCGTCGCTAAGAGACGACACAGGCTTATAATGCAGAAAGCTGCTGCTTTCAATTGACGTTTGGGTGGCTGGAAGCGTGAAAAGATCCAGCTCGCTGGACATGCATTCCGTCAAGTGAGAATGTAAAAATGCCATTTTTATCCCAAACTAAGTACGCCTAGGACCAAAAATATCCGTAACACTTCTCAAACTCTGCTGCTGCTGCTGTGTACTTCTTTTTTTAGGCCTCTTCTTCGTTTTTCTCGTGACTCTCTTTTTCCGTCCTGCCGTATGTTGTTTGCGTTTTTTGCTAGAGCCGATTGTATTCGATGTACTCGTCTTTCTCAACTGACGCCTTCGATGCATTGTGCGTGATTTATAACCAGAGCCTTTCATCATTTCTGTTATCTTTTCACCGGCTTTCTCTTCAATTTTTGTCCAGACTCTAGTACGATATTTGAACGCCTCCTTGAAATTCGAGCCGTTGTTTGCAACGTCGTCCAACACGTTGATGCCTGTGCGCACAGCCTCTTTGCCGAAGCACCTACACCTCGTCCGCGCTGATACGTTGAACCGGAATAGACGTGTCTCACTCCTCCACCGCCTACTTGCTCGTCGTAGTAGCGTATGTAGTGACTCATCGTGACATAGCATTGCTCTCTCTCTCTCT
>QLYP01000160.1:157446-186653 GCA_016647725.1 Nasonia giraulti | reverse complement strand
CTCTCTCTCTCTCTCTCTCTCTCTCTCTCTCTCTCTCTCTCTCTAGTAGTAGAGCAGCTTGAGTGTCGCCTACAGTGTGTGGCTCGCATACATCCGTGTACACGTAGAGCTGATCGGGAATAGCTCGGGAAAGCGATGCTGGTCCGTTTCCTAGTGTGACTACACTACCCATTGACGAAGTGACAAAGGTGCCATTTTCTCGCCTAGTCTCGGAATCTTCGAAACCGAAAATGCGGCAAATTTTTTCGTTAAATGTTGTCTGATGCTGATCATCGCAGGTACACTTGCGCTGTAGCCCTTTTGAAATAGTGCAACTTCGAGACGCAGATGATCGTCAAAGGCAGCTGATTTATTTATTTTGTTGGCTAGTTGCTCGATCTTGTCGTAAATACCGTGCGGAAAAAAATGCGTTTCCTGCTTTGCCTTTTCCGACTGTTTAAACGTGTAAAAGGCATTCGATTTTTGAATGTGCATGACAGTGCTCGGCACGTGAATTTCGACAAGCGCATCGGACCAATTCCCGCTGAGTCTGAGCTCGCGCGAGAGCTGCGTTGTAAAGCAGCTGGTGGCATTTTCGCTGTAGTACGTCATACTGCTGTTGCTAGGCAGAACTAGGTAAAAATCGTTCTGGTCCATTTTTAAATTGTTTGTACTTCAGAGGCTTTGATCCACGAGTTGAATTTGTCCGGATAGCCAGCCCACTTGACGAGTAGCTGCTTCTTCGAGCCACGACCCTTTGTACGAATTACGCGTTCTATTTTGAATTGCTCAGCAGCATCCGACAAGCGTTTCATGCTAACGTGAGCGAGCTCCTCGAGATTGGTAACTGCTGTCTGTTGGATATGCGCTTAATCTTGAAAACTTCCTCGCTAAAATTTTTTTCGTATCCCTTCTCGAAAGTATTTTTCGTGCGACTAATGCGTACGTAAGATCCGGGCTTGTATTTATTCATTATACCTGACGCCATCTTTTCGCGATTCTTGTAAGTCGATTGCAGATGAGCTCTTTTTGCTAAATTTTCGCGCGCTTTCGCAGCATTGTAGATGCTCACGTCACAGGGGCGCATCTTTGTACCGCTGTGTTGCGTATGATTGTAAGCCTCGATGATTTTCTGCATCACGTCGATGTAACGTTGCGTGTTATTGTGAGAAAAGTATCGCCACATTCGTTCGCATATAGTACGGTTTAGTCTTTCCACCACAGCCGCTTTGATATCGGGGTTTCGAGCTGTACGGAATTTGATGTCGCGTTTTTTCAAAAATTCCTGAAACGTCAAGCCTACCCTTGTCGGATTGTAAGAGTATCGGGACGCGACCGTTGCTGCGCTCGAGTATTCGTCCGAAGGCTGCGGTGACGTTGGCTGTAGTTTTACCGCGTAGAGGCTCCAGCCATGTGTTTACTTGTGTTTATTCTATACATCCACCACTTCGAGTAGGTAACAGTATCCGTCGTTGTGCTCTTTGATCGTGGTTAATTGAAGCAAATCGCACTCCCATACGTCGTCAATGTTGCTCACGTTGTAACTTAATCGCGGAAATATACGCTTAACGGGTCTGTGAAGAGTATAGGCGTCTTGATTACTAAGCCACTCGTATATACGCTCTTTCTCCCGCGTGTCAGCCGCGCTAAATAATTTGCCTTTTCGATTTACACGCACGAGATTGCGCGCACCCGCGTAACCAGCCTCGTCCGAGACATCGTAGTATTGCTGCTCGTACGACGACGACGACGACGACGACGCCATGCTTAAAAGTTTGCGAGACGTAGCCACTTGTTCTTTGCTCGATTTCTCGTCAAAGCAGGCGATGCCGGTGATTCGCTGTGGCTGCTGCTAGCGTTGTGTATTTCCATCAACGCGTCGATGCTCTCTTTACTAGGCAGTCGTCGTTTCGCTGTATTATTTGGCTCTGTCAAATTTTTACCAATTTTCACTATTTCCGGGTTTCCAATCAGCTTTATCGGTGTGTCGACTGTCTTGATGAATTTGGAGAAAGGTAAACGACCGATGGGCACTTCCGACTGATTAGTGTTTTTTTCCTGCGTGCGACAACGTCGCTAATCAGTTCTATAATGTTGGAATCTTGTATGGGCCGGCCGTCTATACTGACTCTGCCAGTGCTATCCCACTTGAGACGATCGCCGGCAACGGTTTTCCAGTGTTTCAGCAGAAGCCGCGTTTTTTGAGCGTAACTCTTGGGCATGCTGCCGAGTATAATTTCTTGAGTCATTGGTGCCGATGTCGCCTCTATTTCGTCGACGTTGCGCTCGTAATCGTGTTCAGCGTGATATTCGGAATCTTTGAAAAACAGATATCGCAGCAGTACTTGTAAATAATTTTGACATTTTTCACGCTCATCTGTAAATTTATTCGAATGTTGAATCGTGTGCATTTCGGAATCGAGTCTCGAGAGATTGTCGCCGCACGTTTGAACAGAGTTCTCACACGGCTGGTTTACTACTAGCGGTGGTGCTGCTGCTGCTGGCTGAACGTTTTGCATGCGCGAAAACATATCTTCGGGCACGATAATCATTTTTCTCGCACGATCCATCTTAGTCTTCCGCTGCTGCTGCTGCTGAGTTTGAATTGAATAACTTCGAGATAAGAGCCCCGATAATAGGTGCGAGTAGAATCAGCAAAAACGCACCACCGTGCTGTACGAGAACTCGTTTCTTCTTCTGCCAATCGCTGACAGATTTCTTATTATTACAAATAGTCAATTTTCTCAGCACGTTTTTGTGCTTTTTGAGTCGTCGTTTATGCGAGTGTTTGATTTTGATCACACCTTGCAAGATATTCAAAGCGCACTCGCATATGCAACGCACGAGTCTCTTGTCGGCTGTGCGTAAAAGAGCAGTACGTTGTTTGTCGTCCGTGTAACAAAGAGCGTTCAGTACAGCTACTCGTTTTCTGTTGAAATGCTTGGTGTCGAGCGTAGCCACGACGGGTATATAACAGCCAGCCTGTTTCTTCTTCGATGTTGTTGGCGCCATAGCTTCTCGCTTACTGTCTATGCCGAGAGCTCTGCACACCTATTTTGTATTTTCACTTTTTACCGAATTTCGGCACGTAGGCGTACTGAATATCGTCGCTTGGGAATATACACGTGCGAACCCTATACTCGTCCACGGCCACTTGAGTTAGATCGAGAAAAAGATACGAGTGAGGTCCGCGCGTAGCGTCTATGTAAGCCTCCTGCAGAAACCTCGGATCTTCCGGATAAATTTGTGGCGCGAGATGCCGAATCTGAGCTCTGTCGCGAGGATTTTTAAATATAACGAGATACTTTGAATTTAAACTTATGTCGCGCTGAGACTTTCCCTGGTGAAAAATATTCTGCGTCACCAGAAAGACCGACAAATTCAAATGATGAGACGAACGCGAGAACAAATCCAGAACTATATCGTTCGATGATTCTCGCATCAAGTCGTCGAGAATCAGTAATTTTTTCTTTCCCATATCCACGGAGTAATCGCTTCGCTGTGGAAGTCCCTCTCGAAACTCGATAGGTACAGCAGCACTCCCGCCAACTTTGAATTCACTGCGGTACGTCTCTTGCCACACGGTATAGTAGAGCAGAACCCTGTCGAAGCGAGCATCGCACAGCTCCGGCAGATGCTCGAGAAATTTTTTCAGAAACCAACTTTTTCCAGCTCCTGTCGGTCCTGCTATGCACGCCGTAAAAGGATGCTTTCAACGCGTATCCATCTTTTCGACTAAAGCGCTCTCTTCCCGAAAAGCGCTTTTTATTAATATTATTCCTCCTCTACCGCGGGGGGCGGCGGCGGGCGCGGGCCGCGTATACGCGTGTACTCTCGCGGGCCTCGTATACGTGTATACTCACGCGGGCCGCTTATAAGCGTATATTAGCGGCCACGAGTATCATCCGCGGACGAGGCGTCTATACGCGTGCACGAGCCTCGTATACGCGTATACTCACGCAGGCCGCTTATAAGCGTATATTAGCGGCCACGAGTATCATCCGCGGACGAGCCGTCTATACGCGTGCATGTACGGCTCGCCTATAAGCGTGCGATGATGAGTGGGTAAAGGAGAGAGAAGGATGTTATAATTACAAGAAAAAGTTTAAAATACTTTTTTTATTATAAATATATTAAACATAACGCAGAACAATTTATATTACTTAAAAACTAATACAAAAACGAGATTCTTAAATTTACTTTTATTTATTCACAAACAACTTACATACTATACTTAACTTTTGTAACCGTACGGGAGCGATAACCCGGGAGTAACATACCTACCCTTTTTTAGAACTATGCTACAAGATTTGACCTCTTCTCGCGTGACGACAGTGTGATCTGGCAATCTTTTAATAGAATTAAACTTAAGATTAATGCATTCATTCTCTTCATCAGGCTTAAAATAATTTTCAATCATACTCTTAATGCTACGATAATTTATTCTCAAAGAATTCAAGAAATTTAGCGAGATACCCTTGACTTTACATTTTTCGGATACCTCGCCAGTTCTCGAATTCACGGTTCTGTAGCCGTAAAATTTCGGACCACCCGAGAGGAAGCTCGTAATATAAGTCCCTTCGTCGAGCTCGTTGGTCATATCGCCGAGCAACAAGCCCAACGGGGGCCTGTATTCTTGTGCGTTTTCGTTACATACAAATATACACGAATCAGTGTCGCAGTACAACGTTCGCTTGCTGAGCTTCTCCAAATACGAAAATAGTTTCAAGCGGGCCAGAGTTGTCGTGTAGGCTGCTATAACTACGTTCGTATATGGAGTAGACTCCACAGCATCGTCGATGTACTGCCAGCTCGCGTACATCACCTCCTCGTTGACCAGCAGGAGACTCAAGACCTCTTTATCCTCGGCCGTTAGGAGTTTAAGGAGGTCTTCGCGCTCCTTGACGATCACCGTCTGTTTTAAATTATCGCGCTGTCCAAACTTGCCCCAGAAAGAGATTAGACAGAGCTTCGCAACAGTGCGCAGGCCAGGGTTTTTCGCGATTTTTTCCAACTCGAGCGATATCCCCTCATTTTCGCGATACTCGCGAACGTAACGCGCTTTCGATTCCGCGTCAACGCACCAAGCTGGAAACCCCGATGCTTCTGGTTTTAATCGCAAGAAAGTGTCGATGTAGCCAGCGAAAAGTCCTCCTTCACCTGTGATCGGATCGTACTCGGTCATACTATACTGCCATATGACGAATATTTCAGTTATAGTATAGCCGAGTTCGATGGCTTTTCGCAGCTCATCCACCACCCAGGTTCCGCTGAACTCTCGCTGACTGGCATCCGGGTGGCAACAATCGCTCTGCCGCATCTCTTCGCAGCATGTACGACACAGTGCGAAGAGAAGCTTGCCGTGCATTTTTATCGGCAAAAGAGGCTGATACAATTTTCTCGGCGGTAAAACCTTACATTTTACCAGCCCATCTATGGCCGAAAAATTGTTGAGATTGCCACCCGTCAGCTCATCAGATTCCTCGCCGACGTAAACCTTTGGATGTCCAAGCGGAAATCTGCCTCGTTTACAAACGTAAGGATACAGCGAGCATATATCTGTATACAGAATACGCTCGCCTGGCTTAGCATCGTAAACTGCGACGAAATTTTCGGTCCGTCCGCCGAAGAACGCGTCACGAGGATTAAGCGTTATTTTGCTGATGATCGGATGCTCCGACACGTACTTGGCGATTTCGTGGTTTTCACGATTTACTCTGTCAAACTCGCACTCCCAAATTTCGCGCGTCTCTTAACCGAGCTGCTGGATCTGCGCGATTTTAGCGCGTGTACTCTCGAGCAACGCGTCGAAAGTACGACCCCAGGCATTCGGCATGTTGCGATTGTTTTTGAAACATTCAGGGCAGCCATGCGTATAGCAGCCCTGGTATTCAAAAACAATGGGATTTTCTGCTGAATTGGTAGATGGTAAGAATCCGTCGACCAAAAATCCCTCGGGAAGCCGATATTGGCGCGCTCTGCCTGCATGCACGATTTCGCGACCGATCTCTCGTTCGCACTGCAGCAGCCACTCGACGGCTTTTTGGGAGTGCTTGTCGGCGCGCCGATACCCGCCCCTGGGGACTATTCCTATAGTCTGTGGCTTTAAGAAATTTTTTCTATAGAGATGAGAGCATGCGGACGCGATTGTAGTAGCCACTACAAACGGGTCCATGTCTCCGACCTCGAGAAAAATTTTTCTGAAAGCCACACACGCGCGACGCAGAATCGTCACATCCATGCGACAGTAGTCGCCGATTTCCTTGCTGAAATCGAATACTGCGTTCGCTGCACGCATCTAGCTGTGCCACAGCAAGAACTGCTCGCGCTCGCTCGATGACATAGTGTCAGGCGAATAATAGTGCGCATCGGGTATGGCGCCACGGTATTCGGCGTTAGCCGATGTGTTAAAAAGGTGCGAAAAACAGCCTTTTTTCGTAGTCTCACCTAAACCAAATGTAGCAGGCAACACGGCCAACTTCATTTGAAAATAGCTGAGACTATCGATGAACTTTGTGCGTCCATACCGTATGCACAGTATTTTCTGACCATTCAGTATGATGCTTGGCGCGCAATTTATTTTACGTTCGACAAGCTGTCGTAAAACGAATTGGGCATCGTACCCTCGTGCGTTGTGCGCGATGCATATTATATTTTCAAAGTCCATTTTGCCGCGTACTACAAGCTGTAGCAGCTGACCAACAGTATCTTCGGTAAATACATGCTCGCGCACACCGCACGAGGGACACCATTCTGAAACGTCGTCAGAACTTATGCACTCCGTGCAGACTTGCTGTGCAACGCAGACATTCGGGACGTGCATCTTTATGCTTTCATCGTCTCGATACGATGCTTCTTGCATCGTTTCCAGATTTGCGAAAACATACATCGCCGAAAAAACTGCGATTGCACAATGCGCATTTTTGCAAAGCTTCGTTCTCGCTACAGGGTGGCGAGACGAAGCAGCGCGAACACAGCTGCCTACAATTGTGATCCTCGATATTACTGTAGCCGCGATTGCAAAAAGTACAGAAAAATTTTGCCTTCGCAGCTCCAAAAATATTGACGATCACGTCGTAATGAAGCTCGGAGTAGAGCAAAAATATTACGTTTGTGCAGGCATCGCAGCGTCCGTCAAAAAATGGTGCTTCACCGCTGCCCATCGAGTCTTTCTCGTAAGCAACTAAAGCTGTATCACGAGCAGTAAAATAATGCTGGAATTGACGAAGCTCTCGTACACCGCAACCTTCGCGAGGTACGAGGACACCGGCATCCTGGCACAATTTTACAGCTCGTTCATGCTGCAGTTGCCTACGACCGTCGCGGATGACGTTCCACTCGGCTCGCATCGCCGGGGTATCGTTCGTCTGAAGCTCGATTTTCACCTCGCTTACAACGAGTGCTCTCGGCAGACAGAGATTGTCACGATTGCCGATCTGAATGATGGACCGTTGAGAAACGCTGTCGACGGTCAAGTTTTTCCGTCGAGAGCCACCTGTACCTACAGGCATCTCTACGACGGTCAAACAAATGGTAAATGACTCGTCGACTTGAAAATTTGCGTTGCTCTGAACGAGTCCAGACACCACAGACCATAAATCATCGCCAGTCAGCGCGCTCGCGAGACGATACGAGGGCCCTGCTGACCCGTTTGCGAAATATTCGCTAAAGATTGAAACACCGACGCGATCGCTCTCGCTTTTGATTAGAGTTAGCAAATACTCATAAATGTCGCGTATTGCTAACTCAACCCAGCTGAGCATGTTGGTCCCACGCGGCGGTGTTTTAATCCGTAGCGTCAGACGGCGAGCGTCTGTACGGAATTTCCGTACGCGATGTACCGTATTCGCGATAATTTCGAAGCGACGATAACGCTCATCGTCACGAGCTTCCTCCTCCTCCTCCTCCTCCTGATCCAAATCAGAAGCTACAGCAGAATCACTTACAATACTATTGCTCGGCGACGGTGCCTCTTCGCTCGAGGTATCGCCGCCGTCACCGCCGCCGCTGCCTACCTGCGATATGCCGCTCGCAGTGCTGTCATCGATGATCGGGTGACCCGCATCGTAGAACCCGACCTCCTGCAGCATCGACAATGTAGGGCTCAGCGCTGTTGAAGAGTCCGATGATATTTCCGGCGATGATGGACCCTCTTCCTCGCTGCTGCTGCTGACATCATCGTCGTCGACTGCAAAAAAGCGAGCCTTCATTCTTCCGCACGATCGTTGTAGCATTGAATGATGTCGCTAAACAACTCGGCCATCTCGAACGCAGTCATAGAAAATAACTCGTCTGCTGATTTTTCAAGCAAGTTGTTTAACCAACGTACTTCCTGCGCACGACCGTTATTCACGATTCGTAGCGCAACAGCTTGAAAAATCATAGCCGCGTCATTTTCTGGATCTGTATCCGGACAGGGCTCTATGCCTTCATTCAGACGACGTCTGATAACTTAAAAAATTATTATTGTTAGTAATAATAATTTTTTAAGAAAAGTTAAAAAAAATTATCTTACTTTCGTTAATACGACGGTCGAACGAGCTGTATTGGTCGAAGCGTGCATAGGGATTCATCGCAACTTCCTCAGCGGTCTCATTCCGAGTCGCAAAGCCCTCGAAAACCTCGGCTCTCGTAGGACCAAAGTCGGGAGCTGGCTCGTAGCGGAACGAGAGCAGAATTATCGCAGCCACCATCATTTGCTCGCTACCTCTCAGCGGTGCTGGAGCGCCCGCTCTGTAGACAGCCTGCTCCGAGACGCCAGCCCGATCATCGCCGTTATCGCTGTCCTCCATCTCGCTCTCAGCATCATCCTCCACGGGCTCCTCCATAGGAGCTTGTATATCCTCCTGCTCCTCCTCCTCCTCCTCCTCTGATGAAGTGGCTCGCTGTGGTGAAGGAGGTGACGATACAATAAACGGCGTTGCGTCGCTGTCGCTCTCCTCAGCGTCCTCCTGCAGGGTAATTCGGACTATGAAGAAAAAATTAAGTATTATTATTTTTTTAAAACTAATTGTAGGGAGCAGTGTAAACACTTACCATGTTCCTCGATTATATGCTGCAGGCAGTACACATCGCGTGCACCGCGCTCCACCAAAAAACTGCCGACGATTTTTATCACGATACTCGAATGTTGAAAGTATTTTTGATAAAACGCTGCGATCCAGCGGTACGCGCATTGCGTAAGCAAGCAGCGCAGCTCGCGGCGCAGCCTCTCCTCGTACATGCGGTGAACGCGCACATACCACTCACGAGTACACTTCCTCCGCACAGATAAGTGACGACCCTTGAGCGCGTTGGCTAGGATCAGGATCGCATCGCAAACTTCGTACGTAGCACTATACTTTTCTGCGACACGTGGTAAGTTGCCTTTCCCAATGACACGCATTTCGAGAGACACTGATGGCTGCGCTGGCTTACAGAGGAGTTTTGTAGACGGCTCAGGGCTGATTGGAAAATATCAGGCACTTTTTAGGAGTGATTTCAACGAATAAGAAGTATCGCAAAGCAGAGAAATCGCGAAAGAAGGGGATTTGTTTTAAAACAAAGTGTAGCTCATATTACAGCCATAGCTGAGAAAGCAGTGCTGGAGGTGCCATCTCTTTCGCTGCTGGAAATGCAACGGATAGCCCTGCCCGTGCAATCCTGGATATGGATTCACCGAGATCGCCTTCTCCTCCACCATCATCAGCAGAAATACTCCGCCGAAAGAGTTGGTGCCTGGTTTACGGCGAGGAGGGCCCACACGTAAACTACGCCAACAACGCGCCACTCGCCAGTGTAGATGTATCGCTTGTGTATAATTTATAGTACAAAAATTTAGAGTGTGTGTGTGCGCGCGCTCGTGTCATTTTATTATTTCATTGTAAGCTGAGTCATTCGACTCTTACGCGTTTTTTAGTAAATAAATATTGTGCTAGAATTTCTCTTTTTATGCGTGCAAAAACCCCCACTCCCATCAACGATCCCCAAAGCCGAAATTTAGAGTAAGCTTTGCGGCACCGAGTAGTAGAGTAATATATATACGCGTTCATTTCGATGCGAATCGTTCGTCAAGCAACCGGCAAAGCAGCAACTCGACCATGGGACAGGAGCAGAGCAAAGAGCAGAAAAAAGGTTCTACGTGGGAGGAGAGACAGCCTCTCATGAGAAGCAAGGAGCCAAGAAAGCAGATCAGTCGTCATTCTCAACCAACACTTTCTCGTATCCAGAAAAAAGCGGTTATAATAATCTGTCTAAAAAATCCTCCTCCTCCTCCTCGTCACAGAATCAAAAATCCTTTTCCACAAACACCTTTTCGTGTCCCGAAAAAGACGGCTACAGCAAGCTGAAACGCTAATTGCAATAATATATATTTCAAAAACAATCGGCCCTTTTCAGGGCCACCATATAAATTATATACGTGGAACAATCTCTCTCTTTACAGCGCAGAAAGGATCAGAGCCGGCGCAAGGGCAATAAAAGCCAAACAGCAGGTATACGACAGGTAGACGGCGGCTTTGACGGACGCGCGCGAGTATGGCGTAGAGAGGGGAGAGAGAGAGAGAGAGAGAGAGAGAGAGAGAGAGAGAGAGAGAGAAGCGGGTCCAGTACAGCAGCGGCGGGAGCCACCGCGCCAGAGCTCAGGGGCTACTATAGTATAAAAGGAGAGGGGGCTCCGGGCTGGTATAGCGAGAGTCGCGCACGTGCGTTCGAGCTCGGGACCGGTATAGTGTAGACAGCGAAAGAGAGAGAAAGAGAGAATCGCGCTCGGGTCTGCTTGGGTAAAAGGAGGAGGGCTGGTATCGTATGCGTGATATACCTTTTGTTTAAAAATTATTTATAATTATTTATAAATAAACAAAAGCCACCCATCTATGACAAACTGTTTATGACAGTAGCGGTCGTAAATCATGTTAACCTTATGACATCGTATGCGTGATATAGCTTTTGTTTAAAAATTATTTATAATTATTTATAAATAAAAAAAGTCACCCATCGATGACAGACTGTTTATGACAGTAGCGGTCGTAAATCATGTTTATTAACCTTATCAGCTACTGTTGATATAAACATGGGCTTCTGTTTACATAAACAACTGGCGCCAGCCACGGGACTGGTGACGTCACCTAGGCCACGCCCTGTCTCTCCATACCAGCCCATATACTACTATCATAAAATTAATAATGGTATTGTAGGAGCTTTAAATTTATTAGGTTATTTTTGAAAGTATATATAATTTATTTACTCTGTTCTGTGACATAAGTATGTATCTTAGTAATGCAAGAGATCAAAGTTTTAGGATTTCTTTGCTAATTATCCAGTGCAAGCAATGAATTGTCAATTATATATTATCGGAACACTGCATTTTAATAAGTTATTAAAAAGATGCATATTTCTAGTAAGGAATACCCATGCAATATCAACGTTTTATTGCAAAAATGTCTTTCTTTTTATGCAAACTAACTCTATAAATCTGTTGGTGGTGAGCGTTGCACATAAACATATTGTTGTTAGGCATATAGTGGTATTTAAATCATATTTTAGCATTATATACTGCTAAATTGATTTTTAGCATGGAGGCTTATGCTTGTGATATTACGGCACTTGTACAAGTACTTTGGGACTAGAAAAAGGTATGTCTAGGAATTTTTTGGTCAGGATCCGGATGATCGAACCCCCTGAAATCCTGATTCTAAGGTTTAAATGGCTTATACGGTACGTATAACATATATATATGACTTTGAAAGTATTTTGAATGAAAATAAAATTATGTAGGATTTTTTTTTCATCCAGAAAATCGGGAAAAACGTGTAAAATCGCCAAAATTTTGTCTTTTATGACTCCGTAGGATTTGATCTCATTCTATACAGTTATAAAACTCTGTCATTTTATGCTTTTTACAAAGCTGATGGTAAATATATGTTTGATTACATAAACTGTATTATAAATACGTCATACGACCCACATTTACGCATGAGCGCGCGCATTTTAGCGCAAAAAAGGAATCAACTCTTTATTTAATACTTGCTAGAGCAGAGAAAAAATGAGAAAAAAGCTTATCCTTATGTATTTTTGCCCGCTAAACACGAATCCACCATTGTTTTTGGCCTATGTAGCCCCGGTTCTTTCATAACCTCAAAAAATACTCCAAAAAGAAGTTTCACTCCGATAAGACTCGCAAAAGTAAGCAAAAAATTAAATAAAAAGCTTATTATTATGTGTTTTATCCTACTATTCACTAATCTAACTTTATTTTAGATCCTCTTGGACGTTCGATCGTCTCTAACTCTAAATAACACGTTATGAATGCAGATAAACGTGATTTAAAATTGCAGGGAGGTTACAAAACTTTAAACCAGCTTACAACTACGCATGACACCTTGCTTTTCTTAAATTTAATTATTGTTTTGGCTCATATTTTTTATCGCAGATATCCCCTTAAATAATTATGTTAGTCATTCGGTAGTATTTTCAAGTTTGATCAAATATTGTCATGTTTTGATAAATTTGGTATATGCAAACGAATTAATATTTATGCTATGTATGTATTATTAATAATATAAGAATATAAAAATTTATTTTTTAAATAAATAAATAATAAAATCTATAATATAATAATTAATCTATAATTAGGTTCCTGTGAGGCGAAACAATACATATAAATGAGTTTGTCCAAAACTTTATAACCACCCCTGCAATTTTCAATCGAATTTATCTACATAAATGAGGTGTTATTTAAATTTTGAAATTTATATAAATTGGCAATAAGATTTATTAAAAAAAAATTTAATCGACATGTAATAGGTATATTATAATTTACAAAGTTTTAATAAATCAAAATAATAAACACGAGAAACTGCGTTGTTTTGCTTTGTTTAGAACTGTGTACTTTACCGATTCCTGACTTGTTTTCTTCTTCGTCAGAACTACAGTTCTTGAAATTTTACCTATTATTTTGAAAGAATGTTGTTCATAATGTAATTTTAGCGTTTTATGAGTATTAGTATAACTTTGACAGTTGATGTGTGCATAGCAAAGAGATAATACGATATTTCATACGTACATTTACTTACATCGCGATTTTAATAAGTGGTGTTAACTTTTTTAATTAATTGTACATTTCACGTGTAATTATGACATAAAATAAAGGTAAGTGTAAAGTAATATTTTAAAACTCATTTAAAGCCATCATTTTTTTCATAAAAGCATCCAAAAATTAGTGTATTTAAAATTTTTAAAAGAGTAACATTTCTCTATAATATTATTTCAACTATTTTATTTATCACAATAACTATAATTTTTTAAGTAACTGTTGTATTTGCAATATAATGAATACTACTATTAACATATTGTAAGAAACTTAAGTAACCGTCTTTGTATATTTGAGTGATATTGTCATAAATTTATTTGTTAAAATTTTACACTTTATTTGTTAGTTTTATAAGAATAGTTATCTTAAAGTTACTTTAAATTATAGTACTTTTAAAATAATAATTTTTGTTTGTTTGTGTATTATAGATATTCTTTACAATAAGTTCAGTTATCAAAATATAGAAACCTGTATGATAATAATATAATTCGAAATTAGAGTTTTTTGTGAATTTTACTCCAATTAATCAGCGGTACAATATGGGACGAAAAAGGAAGAATAATAGGAATTCTAACGTAAAAGGAAGGCCAAAAAGGGGCGGTCGACTTAGCATTAACAGTGGTCGAAAAAGAATTACGTTGAAAAATGCATCAGAATCAACTTTGCGTAGACGAGCTCATATGAGACGATCCGCGAAGGGTTAGAACGCGAACACGAGGGATTCGTGACCCGAGGTTAGTAAATCATGAGACAAGCACACACGAAGAATGATACCTAACTCTGATCCACCCGGTAATATCTGTTGAGTGGACAAAAGCCTTCCCTATGCCCTGAAGTGGAAGATCCACCAGAGGAGAGCTGCTCGTGTGTTGAAAGTGGTGAGTAGGGTCTATCCAATACGCACGTCCCGCACACTTAGGTAAACCACGCAGCTATTAGACTGATGTGTGAGGTACTACCATCTCACTATGAATCTACGACCAGATGAGCCACCTAAGAACAGGGTACTACCATCCTGCACCGATGACACGACTGATAGGGGAATGGGAGAGGATGATCTAATAAAGGGTCAAAATTATTATTAATTAATATATCGTAACAAGTTATTCATGAGACGGCTGGCCCAGCCCGGGGGATAAGAGAACAGCAACAGATAACTTGCCTGGCGTAGGCAAGTTACCGACCGAGTGGCGCTAGTTGCTACATGTAAATAGTCTACCTAAGCGCTGGTAGATGGCGTGCGCGCAGATAACAAAGGAGAGAGGGAGCATCCCGGGTATATAAGGAGCCCCGAAGCCAGTAGCGAGCATTAACGATCTGGCTCTCAACTGAGCAACGTGCGAATGGTAGTACTCGCTGCTTGCTCCGGACTTCACCATACCCAGTAGTCCATGAGCCCCAGGCTCTCGAAAAGTATGTGTGCAGTCCACTTCCTTCCCTCTGTAGACTGAGATCCAGCATCGCTTACAATTGAATATTGCATGATTAAATAAATAAATGAAAGACCTTTAAAACATATAAACTATTTCAACCCTTGTTTAGCATTACCCACTCCTATCCCCCCATCAGTTGTGTCACCGGTGTAGGATGGTAGTACCCTGCATTTAGGCGGCGCATCTGGTTCTAGACTCATGGTGAGATGGTAGTACCTCACACAGCAGTCTAATAGCTGCGTGGTTTACCTAAGTGTGCGGGATACGCTTAGTGGGAATACCCTACTCATCTCCCTCTACACACGAGCAGCTCTCCTCTGGTGGCTCAGCTATTACAGAGGACAGGGAGGTCTTTCGTCCACTCAAAAGATATTACCGGGTGGATCAAAGACTGCTATCGCTCATCGAATGTGCTTTTCTCCCGCTTTACTAACCTCGGGTTTCGAATCCTTCGCGTTCGCGTATTAACCCTTCGCGGACCGTTTCAATCTGCTCAGTGATCCCAACTGTAATGAGACAGTAATATCTATCGCAAAAAATATGATCAACTTGAAAAGTAACAACAGACAGGATGAACAAAACGAAATAAATGATCCTCGAGAAAGGCATACGCCCAGTTCGGCCTTAGCTTTCTTAATTACAAACGAGTACACAAGACGGCAATATGAAATAATAATTGCTGATACAAAAGCATTAGGCTGCGATATTTATCCGTGTTATACCATTGGCATGAAAGAAAAGAAAAACTGTTATCCACGTAAATATAAAATAATAAATGATATCGAGGTCTGCGTTAGTTTACAAGAGCTACTCAATATTACTGGTGAGCGATTGTGCAAAGCAATAATACACGACTGGCCTGATGAAACATATCGTAACTTGCAGATGCGTGTATCAATAGGATTTGATAGTTCTTCGTGTCATAAAAATCCTCAGCAAAAGTTCGAAAATGTAGAGTATGAAAATAAAAACGCTTAAGTATCACTCTTTGTTACTTGTATTGGAGTGATTCAACTTTTTTACTCAACAAATAGTAAGTGCAATTGGATAAACCCAACTCCAATGAGTATAAGATTTTTTAGACCTGTGAGACTTTGTTATGAGAAAGAAACCCCTGAAAATACAAAAAAAGAGTACGCACGAATACTTACAGAAATAAAGTTTCTTTCTTCGTATACCTTTACCTTGGCAAAAGGAAAATCAGTACGTCTTCAATATGAAGTTTTCCCTACTTTATTCGACGGCAAATGTTTAAATACGATTACTGACAATCCGTCTTCGTCAAGATGCCCATGTAATCTCATAACGACTGCATTTGATGACTTAAAAAATAAATTTACACCAAAGGAAAATTCATTAAATTATGGATTGGGTATTCTACATTGTGAGATTAAAGTTAGATTTTATTTACGCTTTTATAATTATATGTAAGAATGAATGGTATCTTTTAAAATAAATAAAATTATAGAAATTATTAATTACAAATTAATTACTTTAAGTAATTTTAATAAATAAATATTAAAACAAAATAATAATTATAATATACTAAAGAGAATCGAACTCAAGCATGTACTTGATTTAATTACAGAATGCAATATAAATTTGTAAGATAAATAATTGTTAATTTAAGTAGGTTATTTACTACAAAATATTTTAATTTTTTAGATAAATACAAAGACAGGGAAAATCTTGTCAAAGAAAAATTGTATGTAAAATTTCATATCAGAGCGGATCAACTTCTCCAAGGTACAGGGACAACCAATACAGGCAATCTAGCTCGCATATGTTTCAGAGAACTATCTACTTTTGCAGAAGCACTAGAACTTGACAAACAATTGGTTACAAACATAGCAATAGTACTCGCAGCATTTAAATGCAAAAAACGACTAAATTTAGAGAAAATGGAAACATTTTCTTTGGATACGTATAAATTATATTATACGCTATACCCGTGGGCAAAAATGAACTCAACTACACACAAACTTTTGGTACACGGGTACCAGATCGCTAGAAATTTCCATCTTCCTATATGGCATACTTTGCAGAAGATGGGCTAGAATCCTGGCACAAGTACTATAGGTCAAACACACAAGATCATTGTCGTCAAAATTCTCGAATAAATCGTATTACAGATTTATAGAACAGAGCGATTGAAATGAGTGATCCTTTAATATCCCTCATCGGAATAAAAAAGAGAATAGCTGTTTTGCACAAACATAAAATTTCAGCTGAAGTTAAGAATTACATAAAGAAAAAGTGAGTATTGGAATTAAAAATGTGTTACTTGTCTCCTTTATTTTAAAATTGATATAATTTTTTAGTCTTCTTGAGTCAACATTAGATGAAGTAGAAATTGTCGAATGCAGTGATGCTGAAAAGGATGAGACTGAAATTATCACAAATGATGAATTTGAATCAAAAAATATTTAGTATATGTATATAATAGCATAATAGTTCAATTTATTGTATTATATTTGTAATTAAACTATTCGTAACATTTCTACGAATACAATTACTTAATCTCTTACCGTAATCTCATATTTTATCTATTTTATTACTAATCCGAAGACGAAATTAACTATGAATATTTACGTAAGTGCATATTTTTTAAATATATTAGGGGGGATGTGCCCAGTATTCATAATGCCTAGTATGGATAATTTGATGTTTCCAGCTTCCAATAACAGATAGAGCTACTTTAGGTCGGTTTTTTCGTACGTATTTGTGGTCTAATAAACATACTTCGGTACCGTTATTTTAAATTAATCACAGAAAAAGTTATAAGGAAAATAAGTAAATATGCATTTCAAAAGTGTGAAAAGTTATTTTACGAGGATTGAAAATTGCACTTTTTAATATTGATGCCGCGAATTAACTATTCACGGGACATCGAATCGGAACAATTCCTAATCATAGGGGGCTATGTAAGGAACAAATTCACTTGAAAATTTTTCATCTTTGTGGAGGGTAAGTACATAGGTACAGCCGAAATTGTTAAAATTATCCATACTGGTAGCATGTTTTCGAGATTTCGTAGATTTCCTTGTACAAATTGGACTAGAGAACACGTAGAAATTTCGAATTCGAATATTCATCGCGTTGTTTAAAAGTTAGGCCCAAAATAGCTAAGGGTCAAATTATCCGTACTGGGCACACTTCCCCTATATCTATTATATATGCATAGATATAAATATATATACACACAACATTTAGGTACATAATACTACATACGGATGTGTACGTACACACGCATATATATATATATATATATATATATATATATATATATATATATATATATATATACGCGTGATTCTCTGTGAGATCAGCCGGCCAAAATTTTTTTCTTCTGCAACCCGCGGTAAATATGTTCTAAAAAATGTTTCCAATGCCCCTGAATTTTTTCAGATTTTTAAATTACTTTATTCCAAAATGGCGTGGTGCCAAAGATGTCAATTTTGGACATTTTTGGGTTTTTAGCA
Organism: Nasonia giraulti; assembly: GCA_016647725.1. NCBI lineage: Eukaryota > Metazoa > Arthropoda > Insecta > Hymenoptera > Pteromalidae > Nasonia > Nasonia giraulti. The sequence continues at coordinate 168,690 of QLYP01000160.1, read as the reverse complement.
TGATTTAATTAATTTATAGCTCCTCAGGGAAGCATTTTTTAGATATAACATATAGATACTTTTTTTTTGGAAAATTTTCTTAAATTTTTATTAAAAATACTTTCAAAGTCATATATATATGTTATATGTGCCCTATAAGCCGTTTAAACCTTAAAATCAGGATTTGAGAGGGTTCGATCATCCGGATCCTGATCAAAAAATTCCTGGAGATACCTTTTTTTAGTCCCAAAGTACTTGTATAAGTGCCGTAATATCACAAGCATAAACCTCTATGCTAAAAATCAATTTAGCAGTATATAATGCTAAAATATGATTTAAATACCACTATATATGCCTAACAACAATATGTTTATGTGCAACGCTCACCACCAACAGATTTATAGAGTTAGTTTGCATAAAAAGAAAGACATTTTTGCAATAAAAAGTTGATATTGCATGGGTATTCCTTACTAGAAATATGCATCTTTTTAATAACTTATTAAAATGCAGTGTTCCGATAATATATAATTGACAAATCATTGCTTGCACTGGATAATTAGCAAAGAAATCATAAATTTTGATCTCTTGCATTACTGAGATACATACTTATGTCACAGAACAGAGTAAATAAATTATATATACTTTCAAAAATAAGCTAATAATTTTTAAAGCTCCTACAATATCATTATTAATTATATGATTTTTATTCTTATATTTGGCCAGAGAAAATTTACTTAAGAAACAAGCTATAATGTTATCTAAACCTTTATTAGTTATGCATTATTATGTGAGGTGATGGTGCATATGTGCTTATCGTCGAGATCTGAGTTACACAAATTTCAATCACTTTGAGATTCCAGAAGTTGCACTTTTAATTTTGTAAAAGAGTGAGAAAATATTTGTACACAGCTATGGCAATACGTGAATTAGTTTTTATATACATATAAATAAATATTTTAATGTTGATGTTTGCGGATAAAAATATTTATAGATAAATATTGATTTAAATAATTGATAATTAATGTGCATATTTTAATATCAATTATATATATGCAAACACGAACATCAGAATCGCGATGTATACAATCCCAAAACCCTGCAAATAAAGAGTTGTTTCCTTTTTTGCGCTAAAACACGCGCGCTCATGCGTAAATGTGGGTCGTATGACGTATTTATTATACAGTTTATATAATCAAACATATATTTACCATCAGCATTGTAAAAAACATAAAATGACGGAGCTTTATAACTGTATAGAATGAGAACAAATCCTACGGAGTCATAAAAGACAAAATTTTGGCGATTCTACACGTTATTGCCAATTTTCTGGATGAAAAAAAATCCTACAAAATTTTAAGGGGCAGATTTGAATTCAGCGGGAAAAAATACATAAAAATATCGTTTACAAACATTAAATAAAAAAAAATTATATTGATCTACAGTGACTTTTGTGATTTTTTTGCGAAAACCGTCAACTTTAACGAGTTATCCTGGACCATACAGTAAACATCAACATTTCTGGTCATTTTTCTATGATTTCTGATAGTTCGAACATCATCTTCCAAAAATTTTATGTTGATCGACCGACTGGATTCGGACTTATTTGATTTTGAAACAGGAAAAGTCAAAATATCCCATAGTGCGACGGCGACAACGCGTCAGACAGTTTTGCAAGCGACGGTGGAGTGTCAAGTTTAGCTAAACAAAGCTCTGCATACATGAAAAAAAATCTCAAAGTTACAAAAGATGCTCTAGATGTCATGAAAAATAAAACAAAAAAATTTCAAATATTAAGTAACCAATCGCTTATCACACCGGCTACAAACCAAAAAGGAGCTGGTTCTTGGCTGTTTTTAAACTTGTGAAATTTAACTGTACATGTATAAACTTATAAACTTTTATCTACTTATGAAATATGAGTAGTAAAAAGTATGAAAACCAATACTTTAATCCTGCTCATGAAGCCAGTTTTTCAGGCGCTAGAAAACTATTACGCATCAATAAAAAAGATTGTCCTAAAAGAATTCACGACTGGCTAAGTAATCAAGATGCATTTACACTTCATAGACTAGTACGTAAAAAGTTTCAAAGACTGCACTATAATGAATATATGATTAACGCCGTATGGGATACAAATCTCGTAGACGTGCAGGCATTAAAATCGCACAACGACGGCTACAACTACCTACTAGTCGTAATAGACGTATTCTCTAAATTCTGCTGGGTACAACTGATGAAAGATAAGACGGGCGCCTCGGTCGTTAAGGCTTTCGATGCTGCCCTAGAGCGCGCTAATAGCCACCGACCCGTATACCTGCAGTCAGATCGAGGAAAGGAGTTTTTGTGTGCTGCATTCCAAAAGTATCTCAAGAAAAACGGCATATTATTCGGTGTCGCGCCTAATCCAGATGTAAATGCAGTAGTCGTTGAACGTTTCAATAGATACTTAAAAGAACGCATCTGCCGTTACTTCACCTACAGAAATACACATACATAGATATCTAGAAATACAAATACATAGATATCTAGACGTATCACAAGACCTTGTGCGTAGCTATAATAATACACCGCATAGTAATATGAAATCCACACTCGCTAGTACGACTATTCATAAGGCCATGCAAGTACGCGCTAATCTAGAAAAATCTTGTAAACGTAACGATAAAAATACGTAAAACGTAAACCTGTGAAAACAGCAAAATTCAAAGTTGGTGATCACGTAAGAGTTAGTCTTTGAAAGGCAGGTCTTTGAAAAAGGTTTTGTATCTGGCTGGAGCGAAGAAATATTTATAATCGTAAACGTGACTAAACGTGAAAATTTTTATACATACACCTGATAAATTTAATTCACGGGTATTACAAACTGATCTCGTCAACCCTACTAAATGAATACAAGTAATTACGAATTTTATCTCGTACTACCTAATAACAGTAGTATGCGATAATACAACTACTTGCTTTACAACGCATTTATCGCATGAAATGCGTCTCAACGGTGAATGGTACGTAGGACTTACTGAAATACATATACCATGTACTATACCGCATATTACTAAAGGCAGCGACGAAACTAATTATAAATTCTACACTAGCGAGGATATTTTAAAAAGTACGATTTTTCTTGAAAAATTTCACGGAATACCTCACGGAATTTACAAAGATATCGAACATTTTGTCGAATGCTTAAATAGTTTGAGTACACCGACGAAAGCACATCTAAGCTTCATACCAGCACCGTATGCCTAAGGGTATTTTATATGATCGAGCTCGTGCGCAACATCCGAAACGGGCTGCGGCATGACGCATTACTTAAATCTGAATGAAAAAATCGTCCGTATACTGGGCTTTGACCTATCCCCGGATAATCTTCACCAGCAGCGCGCCAATGAGTTTTCCCAGGCCATTAGCGAGGATATCATCGGCCGTTAATCCAGCGTGAAACTTGTAGTGAATAAAAAAAAATCCATTATTACGGAAAACCGCCTGGCCTGCTTGGCACGTGCTATACCCGAACAGCTTTTCGTTGACTCAGATGTATGCGATTTTATGTATAGCTAATGCATTATTAAAAAACCGCATCGTTCTAAATGAATTTAAATTGTATACTTTGATAAAAAAATACTTTTCATCAGAAAAAATTTTATTTTTGCAGAGCAAATTGTACCTATTGGAAAAGAGCACTGTGATTTTGTGTCTCCTAAACCTTTGCGTACATTCAGAAAACCAGGGAGGTCATAATAGTTGGTTACGTGATAATGGTAAAAGATTTTTTTAATAAATATGTTTTACAATGTGCTTCACTTGTCCCTTTTTAATATTTTTTTGTGGTTTAGTACAAATAACGGAAGAAAGCTTCCAATATATGATAGATGAGATTATAAGTAATTTGCAATATTTATAAATTACTGTTTTTATTTACTATGTATATCGACACTAATATTTGGAATTTATTTTTAGGAATTAAAAGTAACTCAGTTTTGCCGTCAGAAGCGCATGTGAAAGGTAAATAGATATAAACAATAGACATTGATTTATATTTAATAGTGTATAATAGATCAATTAATTTATTATTTACAGTACAAAATAGATCTGGATCGCCAAATGAGAACAAACTTACTAACACCAATATTGAATGCACAATTACACTTGATGATCCTCCTGGTAAGAAAGGTTATTTTTACATTACTGTTTTTTAAAAGTGTTGAATTTATGATTATAGAACTATTAAAAAAAATTACATTTACTCTGATTTTTTTTTAATTCTTATTTAACGTCGCTCTATTTATGCTACGAGGCTCATCAGCGACAGATTTACTCTGATTTGAAAAAAAGTTATTTTGAAATAAAACATTTATAAAAAATATGTTTCTTTCAGATACAGATATAATTTTACCCGAAACGCAATCTGACTTACAATTGCATCAAAATGCTTTTATTCATGAACATATAATTGAAGATTTGGATAATGACATGTTCGCAAGCGATAATGAAGGTAATCTTATAATTATTCGTCTATTTTTCGGAAACTAAAAAGCAAGCGTATATCAATCATACATTAAAAATGAAAATCGGCTGGAAACAAGAAAATTAATTATACTATTGCGTATTCGGTTTGTTGCTCTTGTTATTGTTCTCTTATTAGTAGAAAAACCTCGTGAGATCAAATTTTACATACATGTACTATTAATTCGATGAAAAAAAATATTAATATATAACTTTTCATGAATATTTTAGAACCAGTTGGCATTGACGACCATTCAACTGCAGTTACTTCTTCTAAAAAATGTAACATCTTCACAAAGAAGTCCCAAAAGAAGAATCGCCAAAGTTGTAAACAACGATTGTGGCACAAGAAAAAACTTAATCACAGTTTCAGGATGAACGATGACTCCAAGCCTAGGAGAAACAATGACGCCAAGCCCAGGGGAAACCATGATTCCAAGCCCAGGATAAACGATAACTCCAATTCCAAGAAAATGAGGAAAAGATACAAAAAGAAAAAAGAAAATTGAAGGTTATGACATTTTGTTTGCTTATTTAGTAAAAGATTCGTCAAAATATATAAAATGAAAACAAAATATTGAGTAATTTAACTATTTTGATTTATAATACAATACATACATGTATTTTAGTCGACACATATAGGAAGAAAAGATATAACATTTTTATTAATATGATTATTAACTTTGCATTAACTCAAAGTGATTATTGTTATAAACGATTATATATTTCATACGTAAAGTTCAACAATTTATTAAAAACAATATTTTGACCAAAACTTTTACAGAATATGCTGTCATGTCAATACTAGTGCAAACTATGTCTTAAATATTCTTTTTTAATCATGCAAAATCAAATCACTTTTGTAGATTACAAAATATTTAGTCAACCATGTAAGCATTTTAATCTATTATCATGAAAACGTTAAAAATTGTATCAACAAGTTAGGCCTGTGCACGATGTATGAGTTAAGATATGTTAAGATATATACAGGGTGGACCATTTTAATCTATTATGGGAAATATCTCAGATTTATGGTTGAATACAGAAAAATATTTTAGACATAAGTTGTTGAGGTTAAAGGGGGTCAACTTTTGGTACCAACAACTTTGACCTTGAACTTGTTTTTGAAGGTCATTTCAAGATCAAGATCATTTTTTTAAATAGGAAGACGTACTTTTGACTCCGGATTTGAAAAGTGCAGAAAATTTTACGTTCAAAATGATATTTTGAACAAGGTCACGGAAGGTCATATGAAGGTCAAATTTACGAAAATTGTTAAATAATGTGTGTTAGCTCGGAATAACGGTTGGAAACATCAAAATGTTTTTAAAAAACGTTGTCAAGGGTGGAGAGTTTCACTTTCTGGTTACAATAACCTTAACCTTGAATTTGGTTCTCAAGGTTATGTCAAGGTCAAAGTGATTTTTCATGCGAGGACCCCTGCTTTTGATCTCCGATTTGGTAAAAATAAGAGAATGCCCGTTGGAAATGCTAATCAAGGTCATGGTAAGGTCGTGTCAAGGTCGCCTATTTGGATAACGTTCAGTGTTAATAATCTAAATTTGATATTACCATTATATTATTTAGCATAGAAGAATTATTCTAATTTATAAAGATGAAAACGCTAAATAAACTTATGTTTAATTGTAAAATTAGATTTTTTCATTTTATTAATGAAATTATTTCCCTTATTTTATCAATTAGCAGCAGGTAGACTATACACGTAAACGATAGATTACTGAGATTCATACATGATTACTTCAAGTCATCATTAGGGCAAATAAAAATAGCTCAGGCAGTAAGATAATGGATTGTCAAGTTAAGGACCAGGGTTCAATCCTCGGTTAGGGCGTTTTTTTTTTAATATTTTTATTGTGGTCAATTTTTTGGATTATCAACAAATCTATTTTTTATAATTGTTTAGTAAAAACAAAATAATTTTATTTTAATTAAAACAAATTCTATTTTATGAGTAATTTCTGACGTGATTTTTAACTTGATTTCTCACGTGAGAAATCACGCCAAATAGTCACGTGAGAAATCACGTGATAAGTCATGTGAGAAATCAAGTACACTTACAAAATATCACAAGAATGACTTGTAATTTACTTTATTTCAATGAAAATAATTCTTTTTTGCAAGTAGGGCATTTGTGTATAAAGTAATGTAATATAATGTGTTTAAGAATGACCTTTGAATTAGATTCTTAGAAGAGAAAGAACTCTTTTTCGTATGTAAAACGTAACGATGATTACTACTTGTTTTAAAGAGAAAGCATGCTTCTTTACAAGTAATTGTTTAATACATATAGTATGTATTTTATAATTAAATATTATAAATGTAAATTAAAACCATACAATATTTTTTGTTTGCGAAGATGGTAATAGAGTTACAATAATAAGTTTGTGCTTAAGACCTACGGTTTCTAAATATTTCTTATTAAAAATAATATTGTACAATTTTTTGGAACTAAAAATGTAGATGTTTGTTCTTCTATGAATAGTGCAGACGTTACCACCTAATGAGTGTGTTGCATCTCTTATGAATAGTATGAACTTATTGAGCTCAGTATGTGAAAGCTTTTTATCACAACTGATATTAAATTAGCTTTTTTAAGGTCTAACTAAATATTTTGTAAGAGTAAAATGATACGATTTCAAAATTGACATAGTATATAAACCATAACTAAGCAATCAACATGGGTCAGTAAATAATCGTATGTTGTATTTACGTTTCTCGTTCAGGGTCATCTATATTTTATGAACTGCAAAGTCGTAGTGCAGATATGACCGATCATTTTGACAGTATGTTGCAATTTGCTATGTATGTGACCTACGTAATTCGTCTATGTTGCATGTTGCTATGTCTGTGACCTACGTAATTCGTGTGCGTTGCATTGCCGGCAATAGTATGGATGTAACCATCATGTTGTATTCTCCTACGACAGATCAGTTACGTAATTACTTATGCATGGCTTGAATGCAGCCAGTTATACGCATTTATTTCTCAAAAAGATCGACACTAGGGGTAATGAACTTTCTTTTTAGATAAGACTTTTTTCGTTTTGTCGTTTATTTTCCACTTTGACGCATGATAGGTTCTATTTTAATAATGTATATATTAGGGCGATTTTCATACAAGCAAAGGTCGATCCATTCCTCGTTGTGTAGTGTTTCATGCTTTCTTTGATTTAGTTACTGGAATAATAGGGAACTTGTTGTAGTTATGGTTACAATTCCATTAATTTGAAAGTACTTTTTTCCTAAAATTAAGAAATTAATTAAATCAAGTTAAATAATGAACTAAATTCGCAATTCAATTAAATTTGTAATTTTAAACTTTATTATTAACTATTAATTCATACATTTGCATTGTCAGTACTATTTTCATTTTTAGTTTGTTGCAGGTGACAAATAATCCTAAGAGGATGCCAAAGATTTTTAAAAATCTAGATGCAAAAACGGATTTGGTGGATGGAAAAAACAGAACCTTGTTATATAAGATGATACGAAAAATGTATATTTTATACATAAATCAAATATTATGTATTTTTATTTATAGTTTTTTTTTCGTTCTCTTTTGATAATAAAAATTATGATCATCGAAGAAACTATGTTAGGTTAGAATTACAAATTTGTATTTATACTATTAAAGTACTAAATAATATATATGTTCTAAGGCTTTGAATTAATGAAAACAGAATGTGCATAATTTATATTTCACACATGAACCATTATTTCATCGTTGTAAGAATCATATAAGTATTCTTGGCGATCAAAATAAAAAAAAATTATTTACTTATGATGTCAAATCACGTTGGGTTAAAAAAAGATTAATTAATAATTTTACGATTACAGTACAGTTTTATTGATGATGTGCACCTTCTAAACCTTCATATGCGCTATCTTGTAACCACTTAGTTTTCAACTACATTCCCTTACTACATGCTCCTTAGCTTTTTACAAGATCCTTGAACTTGACATTGTGATCAGAATGACAGTGCTGACAAGTCTTTTAACTTTATGACTCTCAATCAATGAGTAAGGCATACTTTTTATTTGAAAACGTCGGATTGATAAGTATTTTAATCGTTGATTAGTCTTTTTAACGCGGCAAAACTGTGCTTGACTTCCCCGAAGAGTATAGGACGCATAATAAATCTAGGAGATTAAAAGATAGTGCCTCAAAACATTTTCCTTCAATGTTTTCCAGCCAAGTATCACATGCAATCATTAGAACTGGTTTTTAAATTATATTTTGAAAACTTTGTTTTAATTAAACCTAATAAATTAAAAAAAAATTAAAGGTAGTATTTTTCTACACTTGGGTGAGTGAAGCAAGCAAAGTTATTTTGCTTGCTTCACTCACCCTTGTATTGGACTTGCCTCGGAGTAAAAACTCTCACTTTATTGAAGAAATAATGAAATTATACAATGCAAAGTGACTCTAGGATAGACCAATTAAAGAGAGAGAGGAAAACGCAATTATGACTAAACGATAAATTCGCCGCGAGGTACCTTTCGCACGCTGGAGAGCTCTCCTACCTTGTTCGCAGAACGAAACGTGGACGACGTGACGTAAAGCCCTGGCCGCACGTGGGTGGGATGCACCTTCCTCGGTCGCAGGACGCCTCGACGTCTCGAGGGAACCTATCCTGGACCACGGGCAGACCTATTTAGCCCTGCCGCGTAGGTAGCGATCCCCGGGTGGAGATCGGCACGCCGAAGAAACTCGAACGTGGCCGACGTCCCAACACACGAAGAAAACACACACAGCACACCGCTCATAATTCGCACACAATACGCGACGCACGGAATTACAAGTAGAGTCAACCGTCCTGAAAAGGACGTGAGTGATGACTTTGATCGCACGCAAATACTAGAGGTGCAGACGCAAGTTATTTGCAATCGACTGGTTCCTCGGGAGGAGCTGTCAGAACTGCCAGGCACGTGCTCGCGAGCCCCAATCCCGCGCGAAAAGGATACGCCCCTGGCGGCGCGCGCATGCGCTCGCCTGCTCTCGCCGCAGCTATCGACGCGCTACGGCACGAAATTCAAATCTCGCTAAACGACCATACATAACCCGAACAGTATTTAAGAACAACACGTCAAATGATTGAATACGATGACAATTAATTTGTGAATCGCAAGCGAAGTGAGCGTTTTTTACTAGTGTAAAATTAAAATAATAAAATCAAGGGTCACATTTTGGATGCGTACGAGCCCTCCGAACACCTGAATATTCTCTACCAATAAAAAAGAGAGACTGTTGAGTTACAAGTCCAGTTGCCCTGTAACACATTTTACTGCAGATGTTACCAAATTTTAACAGTTTTTACAAACACAGCAAACGGCTCACTACACAACACAGAATAATGTAACAAATACACGCTAGAAAAACGGAAAAATTGTAACAGCCCGACCAACCTAAGCAAAATTTTAACCGCTTGATCAACCTTAGCAACAATTTGTGTAATCAGAGAAAACGCGTATTATTTCCAATTTGTCAAAGAACTTAAAGAAACTGCGTGTATATTTTAGTCAAACCTAGTACATTGTATAGATTATATACACTAGATTAGCAAATATCACAAGGATTTAGAGAAAAACAGAAGTTAATATGAGAATTTTTCTCATATTAACTCAAAAATTTTTTTAGGCGTAGATTTTATTGCATAATTATTTTTGCGGGCGAGGGCGCCCGGTAGCAACCCCAAGAATGTTTTACGTTTGAATACTCACACGTGTATAGCGTTGCTAGTTATAATGCAATCGATTCATAAGTCGCCAAATACGCGCATAGCAACAGCTCGGACTCACCCCGAAGCCTGTTTCTATCGACTCAGCCTAACCCCCCTTCCACGATTTCGGACGACCGCGCAGGTATGATTCACACCACCCAGGGAGTCTATAAAAGAGGGTGCATGCGGGCACTCGCTCTTGATTCTGCAACCTACGATCCAGCACGAAATAGGTAATTTTGACTCGGAGACGACAGATAGGATCGTATACTTAGAACGCACATTCTATGAAGTAACTTTAACACGCGTTTCTCTCTTTCATACAATTAGTCTATTGTGAATCACGATTAATAAATAGACGCATTCAACGATAATCTCTCGTGTTTATTCAGTAACTGGTATTTTCGCAGCAATCGTGAGCTTAACACCTCATGGAGAACAAAACCATTGACCCTCACACGTAACGGTATTATAATTACTGACTTATTTAATAATTTAGATAAGTGTTAAATGAAATAAAATGCAATTATACGATCATCATAAAAAGATATAAAATATGATTTTATATAAAATTAGATAATTGTTCATACTTATATTGATCCCTAGTGGAAAAAAATTTTGTGCATAACTGATTTTATCTTAAGATTTCAGACTAAAAAAGGAAAATAATTGGAAAAAATAGGAATCTTCAGCAAATAATGTTGAAATTGATACAACAGTTATCTGAAGATCTGATGAGTTTTTTTTCAGTTTATTTTTAGTTACATTTTACAGTTACGTTACTTCGATTTTATTCTGTTATTAAAGGCGTGTTTTTTAAAAGTTAAGAAAAATTTAAAGATAACTGTTTTGATTGGGAAAAAACTAGTAAATGCAAAAGACAAGAATTATAAATGAAGAAGACTGTTTTAAACTATAACAAAATTGTTGCCTTCACTTAATAATAGTTATTGTCTGTTGTATTTTTCTTTCACCTTGCAAGATATAAGTTTGGCGCGAATCAAGGTAAGCGGGCACTTGCG
>QLYP01000160.1:83291-152446 GCA_016647725.1 Nasonia giraulti | reverse complement strand
TATATATATATATATATATATATATATATATATATATATATATACACGTACACGTACTTAAGCTAATATTTTTGTGATTTTTTGCCTCACCTAGCAAGATATCAAAAAGCTGTGTTAAATAAATAAGCTAACTAAGATAGGCCCAGCCCAAGATATAAGTAACAATTTTTTTTTTAATACAGGTAATCTATAAGTTGATAACAATAAACATTATTGAAGAAAAAATGGCCGACATCGGTATGCAGCATATGGCCAAGTTTGATGATTCTAACTATCAACTGTCAACATTTAAAATTCAAGCAGTACATGTGGCCAGATGACTTGACGACATAATATCGGGTGAGAGGAAGAAACCCGAGGCAACGGACCAGAAGACTGGAAAGAAGACCGATGACGAAATTAAATGGAGAAAGACGCTTGGGCTAAATATATTCTATCAACATTAGTCGTACCATATCAACTCCAAAATCTTGTAGCGTGTGATTCTAGGATTGAGATATGGAAGCTACTGCAAAATATATACGAAGAAAAATCGGGCACCAACAAACTTGCACTGCTACAAAGGTTTCATAGGATACGAAAAATGGAACAGGGTGAGATAATGCTTAATTATGTTACAAAAATTCGCAATGAAGCGCAAGCATTATTATATGTTGAAGAAGCGCAGTCTGAATTAGCGATCATTGCAAAAATTATAGATGGCTTGCCATCAAGATACGATGCACTTTGATTGATTCGGATAAGCAAAAACTCAATGTACTGCAAGAACGACTTTTGAAAAAGGAGAAGCATTTTTTTGATAACGAAGACGAATTGTCAGCACTGGCGGTTACGAAAAGCGCAGATTCAAAAAGCATGGCGTCTAATCAGCACAAAAAATTATTATTTTATATTTACACAAACAATTAGAGACGAAAATATTGAAGTTTGTACTGATTAAGTTACGTACTGATATTATATCATGATATGTTGCTACGGGCTAAGCCCAGCTCTTGAAGTTGTGAACTACTTGTTGCTTACTGCTCTTGTACTACTTAAACTTAGCCGTGTACCTTTGTTTGTATCGATAGACTTATAATTTACTGAGTTATATTTGTCAAATTTGCGTATAAAACCACTTATCAGCCATTATATCATTTTTGTTTACTACATAACTTTTAGTAGTAGGTCAGACCCATTCTGAAACTTTACAGCTACTTTTTTACTATATAAAGGTACTTTTTTACTGTATTATGGTGGTCAGAGTCCGGATCAAACATTCAGATTTTAAAATTTTAGAGTTTAAAATACAAATAAGGTAGCCTTAACATATATAAAGGGCTTTTAAAGTATTATTAATAAAAAATTCAGAAAATTTCACAAAAAATGAAAGTGTCATTGCCGATTCTTTGAAATAAGCTAAAAATATTTCTTCAATGAACATTGTGGATTTTTTGTTGAACGCCAAGACTTAAAGTTGTTGTATGTTGTAACATATAGACGTTTTGATTTGTCCGGCAATAAATCTAAAGTTACTTTTTTAGCTGCTGCAGCGATTTTTGGTGGAATTTCATTTCCATAATCGGATATATCGTCTGTATCACAAGAACTATTATCACTCATGTTTACTTTTCGGTTAGGTACCAATAGGTTATAAACAAGACGTCTTGCACTAATGATACACAACTTCGCAATCATACATATGTAAAATAAATGACAGCGACAGGATAGGTTTACCCACGCACGCTTCAAATGCTCCCGCGCACGCTGTGAGAGAGCGTGCCTAAGTCGATGACTTTAGCGCCAAAACAAATGACTCTAAAGTCGAGCTCCGCGCACGCTGTTATGAAAACAAAATTTTTATCGTTTTTCGTAAAATTGCGTATTTTTTTTTTGTCTCATACGACTAATAATTTTAATTTTGAGTTTTATAAATTTAATCTGAATAACATTTTTATTGTAAATGTTGAAAATACTATTTTTTTACCGTTGTATATACGTATATTATGCTCCGCATATATATTTTAGTAAATAAATTAGTGCGTATTGATAAGATTTTTTTGCGTTATTTTCAAGATAGATTTCTAGTTTCGCTTCTTATATAAGGCTCTGATGCATACGTAAGGACATTTATTTGAATTCAAATATCGCGCACCCGCGCGCCACCTTTGGGCAGGTTAGAATCAATGTGTCTGAGAAGGACAGAGCGACCGTTCTGCTGTTCTGCTAGCAGACAGCAAATATTTCAAAACACAACTGATATAGTCCTGGGATGTGTTTTACACTGAGTAAACACAGCTGATGTCTTAATATATTAAAAAAGCTGATATTTCTTAAAAGTGTTTTTAAATTAATCTAAGTAGTGGTTTTGGAGTTATAGCTCATAGCTTATAACCCTAAAAAGAAAAAAAATAAAGTGTTAGTGTAAAAGCAGAGCAGTTAAGTTATTTAAAAAAGTGTGAAGTGTAGTGATTTTAAAAATATGTGTGATAATCGAGATGCCAAGGGAAGGTTTGCAAGTACCCATCCTGACAAGAAGTACTCTCGAGGAAGAGTCAAGAAGAGGTCAAGAAGATTTCTAGTAGCAACATGCGAAGATGAACCTGCCAACAGGACAAGACCTTTGAGTTCAGCAAGAAAAATACAAACTCCAGCAGCGCAAGGAACCTCTGTAGTTAGGAATAGAGTAATTGATATCAACATTCTATTTCCTGCTGTCGAGGAACTTTTGATTTGCAAACAATGCCATGGTCAAGTTAAATTTGGCGAATCTGAAGCTCAAGGATTAGAATTCAAGATTGAAGTAGTGTGCATTAAGTGTGGTCAGCTGGCAGCTATCAAGTCATGCAAAAAACTTGGCGTCCGGAACCATGCTTGGGAGAACAATAAAAGAGCAGTGGTGACTTTTCATGCTCTTGGACTTGGACACGCTTGTCTATCAACATTTTGTGGGTTGATGGACTGCTTGAAACCCATGACTCAGTCTGCATATGATATAATCAACGAATAATTTAGTGAAGTACGTGAGAAAGTTGCCAAGGACTCTATGAAGACTGCAGTGATAGAAGAAAAAGTCGCTACAGAGACTGGAGCACCGGGATCAAACATTTGGACTGGTAATTTTCTGCAGTTTTAACTTGAAGATTCTACACAGTGACCAAAGAAAAGATAAGTATAAAGTGTTATTGTTATCAAGGATAAAATAACCTTTTTATCACATTTTTATAACAATTCATAAAATGCTTTTTTTTTGTTGCAGGTAAGAAAAGCCGTACAGAACTCAGAGGTATAAATGAATATATCTCATAATTGTTGAGAGTCAAGTTCTATGTGCGTGGAACATAGAAAACTTGGTCCCAAAGGATTTGGTTGATTTTTTCTAAATGTTGTTTTTACTGATTTCAGTTCACTGTCCGTAGGATTCCAAGTGAACGTATGGTTCTTTTGGGCTCAAACTTAAGGAGGATACTTTGTACACCTGTAGTTCTGGTATGAATGCAGGGATTTTGATTTAAATGTTTAGAAAATGTTTTATACATAAAAAGGTGCCAGAATAAGCGAAAAAAAAGAAAAAAAAGCAGTTTTTTCATCGCCAAATCATTTCTAAACATTCAAATTAAAATCCCCGAATTCATGCCAAAACTACAAGTGTACAAAGTATCCTCCTTGAGTTTAAGCCCAAAAGAACCATTCGTTTACTTGGAACCCTACGGACAGTGACAAAGTTTACAAATTCTTGCACTGAGTGCCACAATGGGCCAGCAGGAATAATGAAGGTTTTAGCATGATAAAATTAAAGGTATTTATGCTAAATATATCTATAAAAAATTTCAAATGATTTACTTAAAATTTATAAATTTTTCTCAGAGTTCTTTTTTTTCAAGGTTTAAAAGTGTTATGTCCCCTTAAGCTTGCATCAGTAAAAGACAAAGATTTGCACTTAAAACTTTTCTCGCTACAAACAGAAGCGATGCTTTATACATACATTGTTGCAATATAGCTCACCGTCCTATCAAAATAACTGCATGTGGAATTATTCTAGCGCATCACAGCTGAGCAATCATACGACAATATAGTCAATGAAAATGACTAGAAAAACCTATATGGTCTATACCAGATGGCCGAGTATCAGCGTTCCTCACGAAGCATTGGCATATATTTTTGCATACAGCTTAATTATTATTTTCATAATTATATGCATATATACAAGATTGCTACAGAACGTAGCATAACAATGTAATGCCGTAGCAAAATTACACGAAACGACTTACATATTATTAGCAGAAGTCGAAAATAGTTATAACTTGAGTATGCATTCTATGACATTTAGTGTAAATTTTTATGAACATATCATTTTTTTTTAAAATGTCTTTTTTACTACTGCTTTCTTGCACACGAAAGTATGGTTACTTGTATAATAAGCACACATTTCATTACAGCATTTACTTACATGTTAGTTAAGAGTAAATTCAAGAAAGATGTAATTGATTAATATCTTACAGGGAAAATATTTCGTGAAGTAATTGTATTAATTATAACTATAATATTTTATAGCACAGTGTAACTTAAATCCGCGTTTAAGTCACGCCTATCCGTGACCGAAGTAGTCCATTATTGCACCGTGTATATCGCACTCGCTACGCTCGTGCGCTAACCTCATGGTACAATAATGGACTGCTTAGATCACGGATAGGCGTGATTTGGCTGATTTAAGCAGATGTGCTATAAAATTGTATACGATACTTGTGAACTAAGCAGCCCATTAGTACACGGCGTTTTATCATATTTACGCATCATATATATGTTTATCATATATACGTATCATATTTACGCTGTTACTAAGCACCATCAGATCGGGGTCCGCATTTATTTTCCTCGAAATATCGTACGAAATAGCGTACGAATTTCCTTTAGCAGCTTTTATAACAAGTGCATCAGGCCTGGTGGGTCTCTCTTGTGGTTTTCTAGTGCCATTTTTGTTCTTGGCACCAGTGCTTTCGCGTATCTCCTTCTTTTTCTTCTTCTCTTTCATTTTTCCCTTTCAGGTGATAACTTCCTGCCAGGATGGGTCTGCCTTTTCTTCCGAAGACACCTGTGATTGGATTTTTGATGCGCCACTTCCACAGAGGCTACTTCCTTATCTTTCTTCGTTCGTTAAGCGTATTTTTCTTGTCGCTTATCTACCTGGCTTGGTGATATTGCCTCACGCTTATTCAGCGTTCTTGTCGTCAGTGCGTTTAATGCTTCTATCGTCTGTGATGCCTTCTCCTCCTTCTGGATATGCTGCTGGTTCGGTAACATTTTCGCTTTACTTAGCATCAATCCAAGGCTCTCCTTGCTTTTTTCCAGCGCCACTTGTCCTCTTTCAAGCCGCTTAACCCGGATCATAATAGCCGATAGATCGCTTTAAACAAACTTATAAATGTTGGATGCGTTTAACACAACATTATCCATAGAGTCGAGCCTGTCTCGGATCTTCTCCCATATGCTTTCTTGTTTTTGCTCAGCATCCCGGAATGTATTCTAGATCTCAAGAGCTCTTTTTCTGCTTTCTTTTCTTGCTTGGTTAAATTATTTATGCTCAATAATAGTCTTTATATCGGTATGTGTCCGTCCACTCTCGATTCCCCGTTTATGGAGGCAGCTGACATGGCCCCAACACATGACTGTAAGCGGTGCCAGACCGCCCTAGCCCACCTTTACTCTCTCGAACCTCCCACCCCGAACAAAGTGCTTGGCTCTCTGGAGAGTTTCTGGCAGACATCAAGCAACATCACGCACTCGCCTTAGCCGATTGACTAGTACTGGCTATGTAACCGGCCTCCCGTCTTGCCGTCAGCGGGAGCTAAAGGTGGTTTAGCTCACTTTAGCTCTCAACCTCAGATTGCCTCTCTGTCCAGGATCTCCTCTTGGCAGCTTACAGTCTAAAATAATTAATCTTAAGATTTCCGTATACTTAAGCGGGTTTTACAATCGCAAAATTTATCCATTAAGAACGTTCCGTAGACCACTCGAGTTTTGACAAACGAAAACAAACCAACATGATTTGATAGTTGAGACGATAGAAAGTACAATTTACAGAATTATCAAATACCTAACAAATAATTACTAAACCACAAAAATCAGGAAAATACAGAAGCATGTCAATTTTAACGATTATCTAATGGTATGAGAGAAAAAAGAATTTATTGGCTGTCGCTCAAAATTATAGCTCAGTATACCCATTGGGCGTATCACGTACACACACTAGCGTGCATACGTGTAGCGCAGCATGGTAACAGCCGAAGTGCATCGCCAGCTCAGACGAACCGAGCAGATGATACTTTACGCCCGCCTTATCACTGCATACTGATGTGCATTCACGAGGCTTATTATCCGATCGCGAGCAGTTTGCGACAGTCGGCGGGAAGCACTCCTCCTGGTCGCTTTTTCGCACAGGAGTTCTGCGTGACCCATTAAAGTAGACACACAACCCTTTCTCTAACTTAGAGGAATAAATCCACACTTAACCGTACCCATTGTAACTGGAAGTTTCTCCTGAGACGTAATGTCTCTAGAGTGTTCCGTTTGACAAAAAATTTCGTATAGTTGATCTTAAGAGGACGTATTGCTTCGATATATATATATGTGTGTGTGTGTGTGTGTGTGTGTGTGTGTGAATAGGGTCTGGACTTATTTACCAGCGCCTTAGCTCACGCACAAAAAGTTGCTCTGACCGAACTCTTTTTGGAGAGGGAGCGTATTGCTCTTGTCCATTCAAGCTCAGTCAAGCGAATGAGGCTGAGGAGTTGGATGAGGCGCCTTTTATTTCCTTCGGAGCTACTGCGCCGAGCCACTGCTGTGCGTTTCCACCTCCAGTGCGCCAGCGCTGCTGCTGCTGCCGCTTCCCCTTCGAGGCCGCTGCTGCTGCTGCTCGCTGATTGGTTCGGCGCTGATCACTTTTTTGATATACTCCCTTTTCGGGATATTTTTTGTGAGCGCATTACTCGTGCGATGCTCGCGGTGTACACAAGTCCGGACCGTTACAATAGCACACATCAAATATACGTATATGTATATGTGTGTGTTTGTATATAATAATGTACACATATGCACGCGCGCGTGTGTGTGTGCGTGAACACGGAAATCAGTACATGCGTTACAAAAAATATGGTGTGCACCAGGGGCTCAGTGGGATTTTTGGCCTCGTGAGGTTACAGTACTCGTCTGCGGCTCGTAAACGCCCTTGCCTTCGGCTCGGGCTAACTCGCCTTGATTCGTACCTTCAAGCAGCCTTTAAAAGTTTGGACTTAGCCTGAAAAAGCCCAATTCAGGCCCTTGGTACACAATATACTATTATGCCAGTGATGGTGCAAATAGATACAATATTGTTCAAATATATAGTATATTAATGATTTTTTAAATACTTTCAATCTTAATTATTTTACATAAGGAGCACCCATCACAATATAAAATCATATAATTTTCTAAAAACATTCTGAACTTTAGTTAGCGAGTTATAAAGTTTAACCAAAATAGTGATTTTCAGTTATACAAGGTGTACAGGGTGAGAGAGAAAGAATTTGAATCCTGATATCTTTTAAACTAAATGGTTTTATAAGCTGCAAAAATAACCTAGCCAAGGTGTTCAAAAGATGGATATTTTTCCAAAATTTCAACTTAATTAAAGCATTTCACTCCCGTAATCGTACGACATAGAAAACCCATTTCTTTTTAGTTTTCGATTGTTAGCTCAAAAACTAGTCATCGAAATGATTTTAAATTTTCACAGCAAATAGATATTATCGATTCTCATTGTCATAAATTTTTTAAAAACATTTGACTATTTAGTTTTGGAGATATTAATTTTTTTTTTTAAATCATCTTTTTTATCATACAAATTGAACGGAACAGGCAATCTGGAAAATCTCGCGGAAAAAGTAGGCAATTTTATGCTCTTTTAGATACACTATTGTTGAATATATTGTATGGATTATATTATCAAAAAAAAAGCAAAAATATTTCTTCGAAAATCGAAAAATGGCTATAATATGGCGATAAAATGGTCTGAATCATAAAAAAAGTTTTCCCGAATTCAGAATCAGAAAACATATATGCATGCAAATTTTATTACGATCGGTCGCGTGGTTCCAAAATCATAACGGTATACGTACATACACACACACACATACCCATCCACACGGACATTTTCTAAAAATGCATGATTTCAAATCTAAACATTTTCAAATGCGTTTCTACAAAGTTTTAGCGAAACTGAAAATTTCACTATTACATAGCTTTTTCTATGAGGAAGTAAAATCGATTTCAAATGCGCAATCTCATGCACCATGAGGAAGATTTTGGAGTAGATGCCGAATGGCATTGTTATGCAACAGCCCTTGGAAAAAGAGTTTGTAAGGGTATTGGCGCAACGTTTGAAAAATAAGCCACTCGAGCAAGTCTTGAAGCTACACCTATAGAAGCCATTTTAAATTCAAAGGATCTATTTAACTGGGCCACGAAGAAATTCGAAAAAATTATAATATTCTACAATGATATACAACAACACGAGAGAATGAGAAGACACCTTGCAAGAAGATTTTCTGAAACTCCTTACGTGCCAAAAATTCAAACTTCAGATGCATTTATAGTCGATCCGGGCAGACATTAAAAGTTTTACAATATTTGGAAGCTAAGGAACACGTGGCAATAATAATGTATGGATTTCAATTAAACACCGACAAAAAATAGTAATAAAAATTAAAAAATAATTAAAGAAAAGTAGTGCAGGATTCATGTGGTAATCATGAAGACAGTCTGAACCCTGTTAAACCAGAAAGCTTTTAAAATTAGGAAAAGTCAATAAATTTAATAAAACACTTTGCGAGAAATCTATCAGAGGTTAAAGTCTCTTTATCAGAGATGTAAGAAGCGTTATGAATTTCGAGCTGCTGAAGTACCATTGTAGAAGTATCGCGCCAGAAACTTTTCATAGCAGATATTTTTTAATGCTGACTAACTAATTAATAAGAGGCATTTGATCTATCTGAGAATTCCTTAAATAGGAGTGTATTTTAAATAAGGCCGACATTAAAAATGTTGTCAATCTAACGCCGGCATTTATTTCAGCAACCACGTAAACCCCCGAGTATCCATTGACGAGACTATCCTAGTCGTTTTTGCCAGATTCGAGTAAATTGGCCGGTCACGTGACCTATACCGCGTCCGCCATCTTGGATTTCAAAAATCCGAGGGTAAATTCGTATTCAGCGACTGCGAAAACCCCTGAGTACTCACGAACAAGCGATACCTAGTCGATTTAGCCAGATTCAAGTAAATTAGCTAGTCACGTGACACATATCGGGTCCGCCATCTTGGATTTTGAAAATCTGAGGGTCGTTTCGTGTTTAGCGACCCCAAAAACTTCCGAGTATGAATTTTTAAGCCAATTCTGACTAAAATAAAGATTTGTAGTACCAAAGTGTTAAAAGTTGAGCCAGATCGTGCCACTTCCGGAGGCCATATTGGGTCAAGCATAAAAAATTTCTAAAAAGGCCCATCTGATTTTAAAAATATACGTGTATACGAACATTTTGAGCAGCAGTGCGACTCATTTTGTAGCTTCCAATTTTGGCCAACCTGGGTGGCCTTACTGACGCGAAACGCTTCATATAATACGACATATTTAAACTCAAACTTAGTTTCACGTCATCTTTATCACTACGAGCCAAAAATAAGTCTATCATAGTAAATCTGATAAATACTGCTTTTGTGAATATGCTTATTTATAAAATTAGGAAGACAATTAGGAGGCAAGGAGAAAAGTCTTGATCATTTCAATACTGATTTTGTTGAACGTTAAATCAGACAGTATTGAAATATCTTTGTCACCAAGATTTATAATTATTGCGTTTGTAAGCTTACCTTCCCTTCCGAAAAAAAATGTGCATTGAGCTGTGCATAGATCACTGTTGACTTTCCTGCCCAGATCTTTGTACATATCTCTGCACAAAATTTGGACAAATTCGGAAAATTTTTAAAAGCAAGAAAATAATATAATGAGTGCCTCTACAGAAGTTACTATCCGGATGATAACACTAAAACTCTGGTTGTAAACTCCTAACTTTTAATTTATTTTAATAATTCGATTAAAACAAGATTTTTTTAAATCTTTAAAAATGAAAATGTTGGAGTTTACAAACAGAGTTTTATTGTTATCATCCGAATAGTCAATCCTATAGAGGCACTTATTATATTATTTTTTTTGCTTTTAAGAATTGTTACGACCGGGGAGGAGACAGAGTCGAAAAGCGAAAAAAAGTAGACGACGGGACTCGAACTCGCTGACCCGAGAGCCAGAGGCCTGTGCTCTAACCACTAAGCTAACGTCTACGATGCATCCGAAGCGCATGCATCGTAGTACGACTTAGCTGCTTGAGTTTTATCGCTGACTTGTTTCGCTGCTTGCGTTGCAGACGTGTGCGTCTATGACACCACCCCCCTTTGAGGCGAAGCTGTCCTCAGCTTCAATGACAACCGTATTATCGACGGGTCAGATTTTACTATGGCGATTCATCGTGTATCACGAGATCGCAACCTGCATTACACTATACCAAAGGCCGTTTTTAGAGCATGGTCTCTTCTGGACATGAATGCAACTAATTCATAGCTCTTCCAGTGGGCGAAGCTAAATAGAGGAATGTGATGGTAAGGTAGGAATTGTCGTGGGTTCGAGAAGAAATCTGTTTTTTAGCCCGGTTCTAAACCGGTGATCTTCCCACCAGGGATGCCATAATGTTAAGAAAGGAGAGGAGACAAAGTCGAAAAGCGAGAAAAAGTAGACAATGGGACTCAAACTCGCCCCTACTAAAAAAAATTGCGTGATTAATCGCGTAACCTACTGAAAATATTTCAATCACGCAATAATTCACGCGATTAATCACGCGATTAATCACACGATAATTCACGCGATTAATCACACGATAATTCACGCGATTTATCACGCGATTCATCACGCGATTTACCATGCGACTATTTACGGGACATGCTCTAGAAAAAAATTGTTTTTTTAATAAATTATTAAATACGCAAAATTCAGAGGTAGGATGCCTACTGTAGGTGTTACCATCCGGATGATAGCACCTAAAGTAGGCATCCTACCCCTAAATTTCGCACATTAAATAATTTATTAGAAAAAAAAAATTTCGAGCATATCACGTAAATAGTCGCGAGGTCAATCGCGTGACAATTCGCGTGATAAATCGCGTGATTAATAGCGTGATTAATCGCGTGAATTATAGTGTGATTAAAATATTTTTAGTAGGTTACGCGATTCATCACGCGATTTGTCACGTGAAAAATTGATCGTTAAAATCGTGTGATAAATCGCGTGATTAATCGCGCGATTTTTTTTTAGTAGGGGCGGACCCGAGAGCCAGGGGCCTGTGCTCTAACCACTAAGTTAACATCTACAATGCATCCGAAGCGCCTGCATCGCAGTAGGACTTAGCTGCTTGACTCTTATCGCTGACTCATCTCGCTGCTCGCGTTGCAGACGTGTGCGTCTGTGACAGAATAATCTCGAAATTAAAAGGATGTGATCCAAATTTTGTGCAGAGATATGTGCAGAGATCTGTGTACATTTTTTTGCAAGGTAAAAGCCAACATGGAGTCATTATTAACTTTAACGGATTTATCTAAATTAGTCATCTTATTAAACTGCAATTTATTGATACTCTTATTTTCAATTATTAGTTACTAAATAACAGTGTAATTTATAAGTATTTTCTTTTATTAGTTGAACGTGCTACACTTATCGCAAGATTTATGGATTCAACGCCGTTAAAAAATTCAACTTCTCTACAGACGTCATTAGCAAACATATTTTGTTACTTAATTAACAGCATGGATGATAATAATGTTTATGTAGCGCAAAAAGCAACATTGTATCTTGGTACAATACACGATATTGCTGTCAAAGTAAGTATTTAATATATAAATTATAGTATACTTGTTTCAAAAATTAAGTTAAAATGTTGAATAATAATTCGGAATGTAAAATAATCTTTATAAGCGGTAGATTTTGTGGACTCCTTATAGTCATGATCGCGGTGGTACGATGCGATGAATAACTTTATATATTTTAGTCATTAAAAGATGTGTTAAATTTAATGCCACAATATTTTCCACTAAATAAACTAAAATTTTTGTAACGGCTCTTATAGGGAATTCTTCTTGAAGATTTACAGAGGTAGATTGATTTTGGAATGAATCATTTGCGGTAGGTGGAAGAGATACATGAGATGTTGAGGATTGAGCTTTCGTTGTAGTCATAGACATCTCAACACTTGAAGATGGTAAAGATTTTTAAATTAAAGATTCTTGAGTTGACGTAGCTTGTATAGTCGGTGATTCTTTAAACGACACAGTCTGAGAAGTCGAAGGAGCCTTACATGATGGTGTAATTACTTCAGTATTTACTTCTTGTTGTGTACTCATAGATCTTGGAGTTACATTATTTTCGTAAAATCGAGTACGACGTCGTGTGCTTGTGGTGGGAAATGTTGTTAAATTAGCACCAATTTTATCTTCAAAAATGTTACTCTTTCTGGATTCTTTCTTGTTTCTTCCCCTTCTTCTGATTTTTTTGTAAAAGCACGAATTTGATCGACGTGTCGTTTATACTTATCATCCATGTAACTGATTTCATAATGCAGATCTCCTAGACGAGAATTAATTTGTCCTGGAATCCATTTGTCTAATTTTGGATTACTGGAAAGAAAATAAACATGTTCAAGTGGTTTAAATTCTCGGTACGTATTGATAAAATCAGCTTGATGTTTCTCAAAAATTTTCTCGTTGATAGGTTCGGGTCGAATAAAATCTAATTGTGTGCGAATGTTTCGTTTTAAAAATAAAAAAGCAGGTGATTGTCCAGTAGTTGAATGAGGAGCTTTTCTATATTGTCTCAAGAATCCATTCAAGTTCCGCTGCAAAGAACCTTGTGTCGTATCCATTTTAAGTAAGGCTCTTTTTGTTGTACCCACGCATTTTTCAGCTTGACCATTTGTCGAAGGGTGATAAGGAGCAGTAAATTTGTGATATTTCACACCACTTATCTTGAGAAATGTTTCAAACTCATCTGAAACAAATTGACGGCCATTATCTAAAACAACAATGCTAGGTACACCATAAGAAGCGAATAAATGATCGAGAATATCGATTGTAGCAGTGGTAGTACTGGAAATTGTGACCTTGACTTCAAGCCATTTACTATGAGCATCAGTGATTACTAGAAGCATTTTACCAGCTACTTGCCCAGTGTAGTCTATATGAATACGTTCCCATGGACCTTTAGGATATTCCCAATGATGTGTGTTGAATTTAGGAGGAGCATGAGCATGCTTGGCACATTCAGCACAAGATTCAGTAATAAGGTCAATATCTGCAGCAATTCCTGGCCAGTAAACAAATGATCGTGCCAAACCTTTCATTTTGACAATGCTCAAATGCGCTGAATGAATGTCATTTAAAATTGCTTGACGAAGAGACGATGGAATCACAACTCGATGTTCAAAAATCAAGCAATTTGAAGATAAGAAGACTCAGGCGCTTTGTATCCATAACGAGATAGATCTTGACCAGCTTCGAGTAGTTCAACAATTTTACCTAGGTTAGAATCTTTACAAGTTTAATAAATGTGTCAAAAGAATCAAGTTCTGTAATTTCTTCAATAGTGTCAACCGTTGAAGAAAGTGGAGCACGTGAACAATAATCTACATTAGCTTTAGTTGGCTTGAACTTAATATCGTAGTTGAAATGAGCTAAGTAATCAGGATTCGACTGATACAAAGAATAGGAATTAATTTTTTTAGCATGAAAAATGTATGTCAATGGCTTGTGATCTGTAAACAGCGTAAAATGACGAGTGTATAAATAATTGAAAAATGTTTGACAAGCCCATACAATAGCTAAAGCTTCCTTCTCGATTTGAGGATAACGTTGTTCAGTAGCAGTTAATGTACGGCTCGCATAAGCAATTAGCATTTCGATTCCGTTGCTAAGTTTATGTGATAAAACAGCTCCTAGTTTGCTTCCATCAGCGGCGAGTATGAGAGGCAAGGATGGGTCGTATGGCATCCAAACTTGAGGAGAAATGAGAATATTTTTAAGCTCTTCGTATGCTTTATCAGCAGTTGATGACCATTGAAAAGATGATGTAAGAAGCATGTCCCGAAGTGGTCGAGCTTTTGTAGCTAAGTCAGGAATGAATTAATTGTAGTACGTAGCTTTGCCAATAAACAATTCTAATTCTTGAGGTATAGAAGGTTTAGGTACATCACGAATTGCCTTGATTTGAGAATCAGATCTATGAATGCCTTGTGTATCTAGTTTATGACCCAAAAATTCTACAGAATTGGTAGCGAAAACACATTTACGTCGATTATGACGAACACCATTTTGAAGAAAACGGATCAAACACGTTTCCAGAATAATCAACAATTCTTTGAAACTTTCAGCCCATACAATGATGTCGTCGAACAAATTTTCAACGTTTTTAGACCTTGTAAGATTTCTTTTAATCGACCTTGCCAAACTGCAGGAACGTTAACTGCGCCGTATACAGCTCGTGTAGGACGAACCAACCCATGTGTAGGAGTATTGAGGGTTAAAGCATAACTGTACTCGTCGTCAGCAGGAAGATGAGTATAAGCATCTGTAATATCAAGACGTGCGTAAATTTTGGCAGCTTTTACTT
The DNA here is from genome assembly GCA_016647725.1 of Nasonia giraulti. Taxonomy (NCBI): domain Eukaryota; kingdom Metazoa; phylum Arthropoda; class Insecta; order Hymenoptera; family Pteromalidae; genus Nasonia; species Nasonia giraulti. The sequence goes on along the minus strand of QLYP01000160.1, from coordinate 137,730 downwards.
TGTTGAAAATGTCACTACGTTTTGGAATAGGACATTCATCTATTATTATACGTGGGTTCAACATAGGTTTATAATTTCCAGTTATACCAATATCACCATTTTTTTTAATAACGACGTGTGTAGGCGAAGCCTACTGGGAAAAATCAACTTTTTTGTAAAATCCACACGCAAGTTTAGCGTCAACTGCTTTAGAATATTTGTCGCGTAACGCATATGCTATATCTTGAGCACGAGCAAAAACAGGAGAAGTTCCAGGTTTAAAATGTACTTTAACTGAAGGTCCAGTAAGCTCTCCAGCTGTTTCACTGAAAACTCCAGCGTACCTTGTCAAAAGTTGATCCAGCTGTGCTTGTTGATAACGAGTTAATGAAGGTGGAAGAGTAGAAAGGGCATTAACCTTGATTGGAGAAAAGAGGTCCAATCAATTTCGTGACTGAATTGTGCGATCCATTCACGACCAAATAAGGAATCGTAAGAGCCTTGATTAACGTAGACCGGAAGTTGACGACATGTAGAACCAAATGAGACATTAACAGAGCAAGTCCCGATGCAGTTGAGGCGATGTTGCGAGTAACTCATGAATTTCTTAGAAGTTGGCTGTAATTGAAAATTAGGTTTGAGGTTTCGAAGTGTAACGCTACCAATGAAATCATATGGTGCACCAGAATCTAATTCCATATTTAATTTGTGGCCTTCAATGAGCATTTTAAGTATTTTCTTACCACAAGACTTATCAATAACGTGGATTTCTTCGACTGCGTTGAAACATTTCAATGTATCTATTTGTTTTGCAGGCTCTTCAGAATTTTGTATTTTAAAAGTAGAAAGCAAAGATGAAGCTCTGCAAACTTTCGCTATGTCCCCACGTTTTTTGCACTTATGACACTCAGAAGTACGAAATGGACACTCACTGCGTTTGTGACATTGTCCGCATCCATAACAAGCGTACTGACCTTGTTGTTCACCATGATCTTGCTTCCGAGAAGCACTGCGCGATGTATATAAAACATTCCGTTTATGCTTGAAATGTGTCGTTGAATAAGATGTATCTTATTAGAAGTAGAGGTAACCTCATCCGCTGTTTGACGAGTTGACTCCAATGTATGTGCTATTTCGTAAGCGTCTTTGAATGTAGTAGGTTTCTTGGCGATTATTTCGTCGCGCATATCACGATCGGTGAGACCATGTAGGAGCTGTTAAATCAACATCCTGTCGAGAAATGTGTCGTATTCGCAGAACGTAGCCCCTTGCTTCAATCGTAGTGAGAAATTAGCAATGGATTGATTCTGTAGCTGTATAATTTCTCGGAACTTAACATTTTCTGCATATTTATTTTTCTTGACGTCGAAATGTGAAATTAAAACAGTGCGAATTTGTTGATACGTACGACTTTCTGGTGTATCAGGAGCAACAAGAATTTTTAGAGCAATATTAAGTTCTGCGCCCATATATACTCGAGCGAAATCACCGTATTCTTCTTCCGAAATTTTACTCAGTTGTAATGCCCACTCGAATCTCTTGAAATAATCGTTGACTGTCGTTCCGTCGGACGAACGATATTCTTGATACTTGAACGGAGGAGCTTTTGGTTGAACTTCAGAAGTAGATTCAGGCTGGCTTGTAACAGGAGTGGTAACTTGTGGAATAGCAATCCTCAGAGCATTCGCCAACGCCTTCGTTACAGCAGCAATCAATGCAGCAGAAGGTTTCTCTACGTTAGACATGGTTATAGTGACGTTGATTTGTATTGAAATTTACGAATTAGAGTGACCTCTCTATTATATTAAATCTCATTTGAATCATCATCAATTAATTAACAACCTTGTGCAATAGCATCGATTTAAAGATAACGATTTCAGATCCGTCTCACCTATCTCCAAAACGAACAGCGTCCCTCCATTGAAACCCATAAAGTAAATATATGCACAAAGTTGTATTTATTAAAATTATCCAACACACTTCAAATGAGAAATAATATAAATGATCACCTGCGCAGACTTCGAAACGTTTCTATTTCTGATACTAAATTATCTATGACTATGATTTACCGATCTTAAGGCATACATATTACGCATACATACCGCTTCTACAGGTCAGAGCAGAATAATTAGAGGAAAATATAATAAAAGTTCTTTGATAAATAACAGGAAAGTATTTATATGAACTCAACCTGCTATTGCAATAAATTTAAGCGAATAACTATGAAAGTATATTCTTACATAATTTTAATAATTAAAATAATAGGATTCACCGATGTCTCCGCTTCTAGAGGTGAGAGCAGAATGAGCACTGAAACCAATTTTTCATGCTATGTATACATATTTTCGCGCATGCTCAGACATCATCAATAAACAACAGGAAAGTATTTATATTAACTTAACCTGCGCAGCCTTTTGAACCTTAAGTCTACTTCTGATACTGCAATAATTAATAGAAAATTCTTCGATATTTTATTTATTAAAATAATCTGATTCACCGATGTTACCGCTTCTAGAGGTCAGAGCAGAATTAGCACTGGAACCAATTTTTCACGCTTTTTATAGATATTTTTGCGCATATGCAGACGTCATTGATAAACAACAGGAAAGTATTTATATAAACTCAACCTGCGCAGCCTTCTGTACATTTAGTCTGCTTCTAATACTGCAATAATTCGAGTTAAAAATAATTAAAGAGAATTCTAGAAAATTTTATTTATTAAAATACTATGATTTAACTTTCTTACTGCTTCGAAAGGTAAGAGCAGAATGAGCACAGAAACTTATGCTTTTTATATATATTTTCTCACATGAGCAGACGCCATTGATAAAAAACAAGAAAATAATAATACTTATATATTTCGAGTGAATTTAGTACATTCTAAACAATCTTAATGTTCAAAATATTTAAGATTTTTTACTGATTTTTGATCGACCAAAATTAAGAAAATTATTAATCTATTTTATATAGTTCGACTTACCTATTTTTAAGTATGGAAAAATTTTTATCGATGGTGTCTCGTAAAAGGTTGTGATGTCCGATATTCTTGCAATTAATATAAAAAGAAATAATCGGAAATTATGTTTTTAATTCTTTCAACGTTGGCTAACTTTATTATGTTGTTCCCCAACTTTTACGGCGAGAACGTGTTGTTAAGGAATATTTTTCGAAAGTCATATGTATTTTTTTCTTTTATTTTATTAATTTTCAGCGCATCTATTATCTAAATAGTTGATTATGAGATCAGAAGCCATTTAGTTTTGTACTACTTTTTTGAAATTGATATGCAATCCTTGTTATCGATCAAACACACGGTGTCAAAAAGAACTGATTACGACACGGATAGGCGTGACTTAGCGGATTTAAAGTAGATAGTGTTATAAAAATCATCCAATTTTAAGGAAGTATGCAGGAATATATCTTAGTACGTTTCAATACAAGTGCGAAATAGTATATTTCGATACTAGAGTTTCGCTCGGAAGACAGATTTCATACTTGTGTAGAATAAACTTTTCGCACATGCATCTAACGTTATTTTTTTATACAGGGGGCGGAAAATGCGATGGGACGCTCGCAGAGCATGCGTTGAAGTACATTTGGTTTTAGTTCTTTTATAAGCCAAACTTGATCCCCTTTTTCAGAACGTACTGGATTTAGAAATCTATCGTAATATTCTTTTGATTTTTTTCGAGTATCAGATTCTCTCGTGCTAAAGTAGCAATATTTTTACTAAATTTGTTATATAATTGTTAAGCGTTGGCAATTGTTCAGATGCTTTCAAAGGTTAAGTCGGAGGCAATCTAGGAGGGTAAGCTGAAACAAGTTCATGTAGTGTGAATTTATGAGCGTTATGTATGCTTGTATTGTAATGAAATTGTGCTCATTCGAATAATTCGCTTGGCTCTATCTTTTTTGTGCTTAAATTTTTAAAATATTCACAAAACGGATGATGCACCCTTTCTAATGCTCCGTTAGAATGTGGCAAAAAGGCTGTAGTTTCTATTTTTAAACATTTGAATCTATTTACAATAGTTTTTAATAGCTTACTAGAAAATTTTCCTCCTCTGTCTGTTAAGACTACTTTAGGAGAGTTAAATATACAATTTTTTTATAAACGCATCAGCAATTGACTCTGCTGTTTGGTCTAATAACGGTACGGCTAATAAGTATTATCATTGGTTGTTTTGTTTTTAACCATCTAAGTTTATTTCTTCGACAATCTTCACAATTTTTAATTCTACTTTCAATATTTGCTTTTAAATTTTCCAAAAAATATTGTTAGGGAATAATTTACAATTATCTCACGTGCTTAATTTTGTGTTTTGCCTGCTGGACACACTAACGGAGTCGAGGGAAAATCTGGTCGGGATTTTGTGTCCTTGCGATCGAACAAGACCTTTCCTTTAGTTTATTGGTAGTTATAAACAATAATCAAAAGGCTTACCTGTAGTTCTTAGTAGAAGAAGTTCAGCAACAAGCAATCATTCCTTTTGAATGCGTGGGGTATAGGATTTATTTGAGAAATGATTTGTCAAATCCTTGTGTGGACCAAATGTTGTATATTTTAGCAGCTACGTTTTCGTCAATACAATTTCCAAATGTGTGTAAAAATCTCTAAAATTGCCTTTCTAAATTCGTCGCACAAATTCTATTACTCAATACTATCGAATTTAACTAAAAATCTCATTAATCTAAATGAATGTTTAAGTAACTATTGGACCTCTTTAATAATGAAATATTGTTGCAATCTGACAAAATCTTCTGAAACGAATCTACTGAATGTCTGAATAAATCTGAACTAAAATTCTGAGTAATCTGAACTGATCTTTCTGTTGTCCGGCAGGCCAACGCAGCTCCGCACGTGCGCCTCTAGCCGTTGGCAGGGAAGTTGTTTAGGTCAGCGAGATTCTTAGCCACTTGATACGTTTGTGGCCTTAAGTCTCGCTGTACCTTTGTACGTGCAAAACTTTTTCGAAGCCACACTTAAAATTATTTTTTCAAATGTGGATTTGGAAAGTTGTTACGTATATCCAGATGCGATTGAATGTTCAATTTACTCCTGAATGTCCTTCTATAGCTCTTGAATGATTGAGGTCAAATATAATGTCTCTGTCCCGTAATTCTAAATATTCTATATCATTGAAGCAAATTACTACTTTTATTTTGGAATTTTGAAAAACTTTGATTAAGATTTTCTCTACTTCTGGCCAATAGATATTATTTATTTTCAAATCTTTAGAAATGCTAATACTTTGTAATTTTTTGTGCATCACAATTTCTTTCAAAAGTTCCAAGATTTTTAATACATTTTCTTTGACCCTGATTGCTGATTGGCCTGTATCAATGCATAGTATAAATACTTTTTTTGGATTTAAATTAATAATTTCAATTTCGTTTATACTTAAGTATTCATTAACTGTCATGTTTTTGCTATTTATTAACTACTCTTTTTTTTTCTTCCCTTCATTATCTTCCCTGAATTGTATGGATTCTTTTGTATAAACAATGTTTGTGTCTGCTTCAGTATTTCTTATTTCTTTCTCGCATGTTTTTGATTTCATAGTTTCTTCCATTTTAGTTTTATTTTTCCCTGCTTTGATTATGCTTTGCTTTTTCTTGTTGGTTTTCATTTCTTTTAACTTATTCCGTTCTTTGCTTAGCTTTTGAATTTTCACATCATTAGTAGGTATTTTATTAGTCTTAGTCTGTTTGACAGAGGTGAACTGTGACGGCCTTTACACGGGAACGTGCCGGTCAAGCACTCAGGCGAAGCCCATTGTACTGTGCCTTCTGTACTCTTTCGCTTTTTGACATTCATGATTATGTTTATTCATTGTACTGTGCCTTCTGTACTCTTTCGCTTTTTGACACTCATGATTATGTTTATTCATTGTACTGTGCCTTCTGTATTCTTTCGCTTTTTGACACTCATGATTATGTTTATTCAAAAATATGCCACTGAATTTCTCGACAATGCATCAGCGTTTGTGCTAATTATACCCGGTTTTTAAATAATTCCATAGTCGTAATCCAATAATTTTAATCTCCATTTTTGAAATCTGTTATTTTTATCTGCTGATGTTAATGATAATAATGGCTTATGGTCAGTGATTATTTAAAATATTTTGCTGTATATATGATTTTGGAATGTTTTTACTGCAAACATGATTGCAAGTTCTTCGCGTTCATAGGTATGATAGTTTTTCTCGGCTGCTTTCAATACTCTTGACGCAAATGCAATTGGTCTTTCCTCTTTTATCTCTCTTTGCGATAATACGCAGCCAAGTGCATAATTTGATGCGTTCGTAGTTATTATAAATGGTTCAGTCATATCCGGAAATTGTAATATTAGTGCTAAGCAAAAAGCTTCTTTTAATCTCTCAAATGCTTAGTGTTTTTCTTTATTCCATACGAATTTTGTTTGTTTTTGTAGTAACTGTATTATGAGTTTAGCTATCTCCGACATATTTTCTATAAATTTTCTATGATATTCTGACAGCCCTAGGAATTCTTAAACATTTTTAACATTTTGAGAAATTGGAAATTTTGTCATTGCTTCAGTTTTCCTTAGGCCTGTTTTTACTTCTTGCTTACTAAAAATATGACCTGAAAATTCAACTTCTCTCTTAAAAAATTTACATTTACTCGTTTCCATTTTAAGTCTAGCTTTTCTTAATTTTCGTGCTACTAGATTAAATCCTTCATTATACTCTTCTACTGTATCTTATATTATGATATAACGTCGATATAAACATAGCAAAATTCTTTTTCTAATAATTCTCCTAGTTTTTTTGTAAATACTCTTTGAAATACTCTAGGTGAATTAATCAATCCAAACGGTAAGACACTCAATTAGAATCTTTCTAATGGATGTGTGCTAAGCATTGTTTCATGTAAGTAGAAGGGGTACGTTATCGATAATGCAGGGCAGGGGTATGAGCGTCTGGGAACGCTACCGATCCATGGGGGAAGTGAGGCCTAGGTCTGATGGAGGGGCTTTTAGCTCTGAGGTCGGTATCGATCCTAGGGGGAAGGTGAGGCCTGGGTCTGGTAGAGAGACCTTGGCTCAAGAGACGGTATCGATCCAAGGTAGCGGCCTGTCTCAGGGTCCGTTATAGTTCAGCTAGACAAGGGTGGGTGAGGCGGTGGTGGGTGGTGGTCAGTCTCGAGGGATGGTAACTTTCAGTTGCGGCGGGTCGGTGTCGTTCAGGCGTGTTTGTTTATAAATTTGTTTATTGTTGTTGTATGGGATAACAATACATTAAGGTTCAAAAATAAACTGTGAAATAATTGTTGATCAGGTATTATGACTTTATTGAAATCTCCTAGCGATCAGGTCCTTGTGTGACCTTCTCTCACAAGTTGTCGTCGAGAATTGACGCTCTACTCATTAAACGCCGCCGAAAACTCGGGCCCGCTAAAACAAAGACGCTCTCCCGAGGACTACCGAAGGGACTCGAAGCAGTGCGCGCGCACCTCTATATCTATAGCTATACACACGCAGTCATATGCCCACGCGAACGCTTCCCGCCACTCGACTGTGGCCTGGCAGTCATAGATCGGCCCTTTAGCCTCTCCGCACTGAAAGTGACCCTCAAAATCCGCGGAGTAAAACTCCTAGAGGGGGTCGTGGCAGTCTAGGAATGATTATAAAATCATTCCTAACCGTATTGGCCTGAAGAAACGAATCGCCTTGTCGATTCGTGCATATGAGAGCCAAATGACGGAGAAACGTTCGCTAAAACTATTAATAGATAGAATATATTATTAATAAAGAATAAATACGCCGCACTTGCTATTATCCCTAGTAGCCCTCGGTTACGCCCGGAACAGTCAAAAATGACCCTTTTAGGTAATTGGCCAAGTATGACGTTTTCTAAAGAATCTCCTATTATACCGCTGTATGGTAAAAGTTTTTACTTCTATACGTATGATGGAGTATTTGGCCGTAGCCGATGACTAAGTCTTGGCGTGTGCTATGAGTACAGCTGGTGAAACATTTACTTTACACACGAGAAGTGTGGCTTCAGATATATGCACAGAGTACTGGATGGGTGATGCGTTCATGAGGCAGAAAACGTCTTTGGTACGCACGAGTCTTAGTCGAACTTTGACGCTGTTCATGAGAAATCTATCCCAATTCATTATATCGCAATAAAGATGTCCGAGAAGATCGTATTGCTTGCCATTCGCTAGACATGTCTGTCTTTCAAGGCGACCTGTATTTTTCTCACCAGCGTAGCCTTGCTGTTCGTCTATAAAACCCGTTACATCGCTCGCCCATAGTGCTGTGGTTAGGTGCGAATTTTCGACAGCAGGTCCGTAATTTAGAAGAGTTTATAAGTATGCTCTATAGGGATAAGCGTTATTCGGCGGTAAACAAGTTTTTGATTTAAATAAACATCAACTTGGTTGAACATGAGTGTAAAAAGTTGGTTTACTGGAGCTACAAATTTGTCTGTCGTATTCGTCAGGGATGTTATTTGCACATTCAGTTTTATCATGGTATCATTCGCTCGTTTTGAGAATTTATGCAAAACTCTATTGACTCTCGTCGCTCCACGACGACACGGGTTTCTAAGATACCCAACTGCTTGATTCTATAGCTGTCTGTGTAGAAGGTAAAGAAAACAAGTCGAGCTTGGTTTTGAGGCACGCTTCCGAGTGGCTGTGCAAAAACGACATTTTAACGTTAAAACGCAAGACAACTATATCACTTGTTTTTTTACTTTTACTCACCTTCTTTTTTGACTTTGGCTTCTTTGTCGTTTTTTCTTTAATCGTTTAACGAGCTTTGCACGACACCTATGTAGGCTCTTCTTTGTCTTGTGTTTCTTGGATTTTGTAGCGGCAGCAGCAGCACCAGCGGCAGATGAGCGTCGCTTTTTTCTCCGCGTCACCTTCCGTTGCAGTCCAAGCGCGAGACGAGACTGAGCAAGGCGTTCAGACTTTAGCATGAAGATGATTATAACCAGAAATTTCTATGATGTTCGACAGCTTTTCTGTTGCTTTTTTCTTGAGGTTATGTCCCGATTCGTTGAGACAAGTTTTGAGCGACTCCTTGAAAGTCATGTTCTCATCTCCGACGTCTTTGAGTATACTAACGAGTATATATTATAACGGTGCTTAATACCGTGTATAAAAGATCAGTAACGGGTATACTGATCTAAAGAGTATCGAGAGGAATTGATGCAGCAGCTCGTAGCAGGCTTCTTGAAGGCTGTACGAAGCCTGGCTCGTAGCGCAGTATGCTGTACGTGCTCGACCTTGAGCACGGGAGCCCGCGGAGACGTCGTGAGTGCTTATGCTGCGTAGCTTAATCGCGAATGAAATAAACGCATATCCGAGAGGAGTGAGCGCGGGGAAAAGGTAGAGAGTCACGCGTAAAATCACTAAGAACAAGTGAAGTTCAGACTTATGTTCGTGTATTGTAATAAAGACAGCCAAATACAATAGCGGAACGAGGTAAGAGAGAGACAAAGCGAAGCCTAATGCAGAGAGAGAGATTAACGATCGAGCAGGTACTTACATTCACTTCCGTGCGGTCTCGCTCGGATGCCTCGTGGCTCGTCTAAAACGGCGCAAGCGGGTGAACGGGGCCCTCGCCGGGCAGCAGAGTCGATGCCTCGTGGCCTGGAGTGTGCGTCCGGCTACGGCGGGAAGACGAGCGGCAGCAATCGTTCAGCTCGTGACGAACACGCGGCGCGCAGTTGCACTCGGAGCGATAACACCGGCGTCACACGAGGGCACAGCTTGCTAGGGCGATCTCTCAGATATCTCGCACGCAAAATCCACGAGAGTTCCCGATACAAAGAAAAGGTGAAACCGTTCGACTGTACTCTTCGGCGGAACGAGTCGTACTTGTCTCGCGCGGAACGCGGCGGCGAAAACCAGCGTGGGCTTTCTCCCACTCTCCCTCTCGCGGCACGCGCGTGGCTCTCTCTCTCTCTCTTTCTCTCTCTCTCTCTCTCTCTCTCTCTCTCTCTCTCTCTCTCTCTCTGTGTTCGCACGCTGGGTCTTCTGCTCTCTCACTTACCTTGCCGCTGAAAGAATATACATGATATAGATTTATACATGTGTTGTAATGAGGGAGAGAGACATAACGAGAGCACGACAGTCAGCTCGTTATATGCCCCACCCCCAGACGTTGGTAGCACGGGGTACCAACTCGATCCACTAGTCTCTCTCGATTATGTAGGATTAAAATGTCTTGTTTATGAGAATAGAAAAAAAATACTAATTTATTGAACATCTAAAAAAAAGTAATAATAAGATACACTAGACCTGTTTAAGAGCTATTAGTCTCTTTGTCTCTCCTGTCGAACTGAGGAAAACATAATAAAATGAACTAAAGTTAAACGCGTCGGTGCCGTACATTAATTATCATGATTCCTATCAGCGAGCGAATAACAAAAAAAAATTTATTATGAGATCAGTCTTCTGATTGTGTATGCTGCGAAGCTTGACAAGAGGTGTGACAATCTTTCTTCTGAGTAGATGCTCTTAGTAGCGGTAGCGCTGAAACTCTCCGCTCTGGAACTTGGTGTGCAGGAAGTAGTTAGGACAGTTCTTGGTCCTTGACACGCCTGTCAGATTACACACCTGGCAGTACCTGACGAATCGCAGATCTCCGCGAGGGCCATCCATAGGGTCACAGGGCTCCTTAGCATGTCGGTAGATCATTGCCGTTGGCCCTGGATCTCTAGGAGGTAGCTTGGTAGCTTGGTAGCTCGCTGGTGCGTTGGGCCCTCGGTTTGCCGGCCTGAGGAGCCTCAAGCTTGTGCAGCTGCGCACGGATTTCCTCCAGCTCGTGTAATTTTCGCAGCTGCTCCAGCTTCAGAGCTTACTTCTGCTCTTCCTTCTTCTTATCTTCGTGCCACTGGGTTTCCGCCTTGGTTAGATGCTCCTGTAGCTCGACCGCCTTCTGTACCTTAGCCAGGAAGTCTTGCGGAACCATTGCCCTTGTCCTGGCGTCGGGATGGCTCGCGAAGCGGAGCACCTCCTCGTACGTCGCTTTCTCGTGTAGCTGGGCCTATTGGCGAGCCCGTCGACAGGCGCGGGCCTTGGCTTCGAGTGTCCACTGCTCGAGTGCCGATGTCCGGTCGTCGGCGGTAGGCGGAGGTGGCCTGTCCGGAGAAGTGCTTCGCGGAGCGACTTCCTTCTCCCCGGGCTCTGCACGTTGGGAGTCAGTCTCGGGTACTGGCTGAGCCTCCGGTGCATCGTCCTGAGGGAACCTTTCCTGGCCGGGAGACGGGACAGGTAGAGCGAGGGCTGACCTATCTGTCCGGAGTCCAGCGGACTCTCCAGTGGTCCCTCCTAGGGACCGGAGGAGTTCCGACCACGGACGCAGTTTATCCAGGGTTGGCGGGACTTCGCTGGTCTGGACGAGGATCAGTTGGGCCACCAGCTTCTTGATCTGCTACAACAGCTCAGCTGGCACCTCAATGATGGTTGCCGACTTCTTGACGGGTAGCATGATCCTGCGAGAGAGATTATTAAGTCGGTTATGATTGATCTCCTGGACGTAGATTTAAAGTGGCAAGATTAAGATAAGCAGAAACAAGGGCGTGAATAACAAAAGCGATAAAAGCAAGCAATAAGCGGTAATAATAAGGAAAGAATCTCTAATTCTATTTGTGTCGGGAACGCAATCGTCGAGGCCACGATTGCGGTCATCGGAGGTGCCTCCTTTTTAGAACCTCGCGGCCTGCCCCTGCGCTTCGGTATAACCGAAGTCGGAATTAGTGGCACAGAGCTCGCCCTCGCTCCTGCAGACGGCGCAGGTTGGGAGACAGTTGCGTGCTCGTCTTTCTTAGGCGAAATGGGCTGTTCTGGCACGGGGTTGTCCGAATCTTGCGGATCGGGCGAGTCCTCAGGGAACTGCTCTTCGTTGCGACATGGCTTTAAGTCACACACGGCTACCTTGCCTATATCAACTCCCTGCTCTGTCTGAAGCTTGTAGGAGTTCATCCCGATGCGACCCGTTACGGTAAAGGGACCCGCGTACTTAGGGCTGAGCTTGGCAGCGATGGCTTGAGCAGCGGAGGAGAGAATGCGGTTTCTTGCCCATACATTTTCACCGACTTTGTACTCTATGTCGCGGTGTTTCGCGTTGTAGTACTTTTCCTGCCGTTCTTGGGCGGCTCTTGAATTTTCTAGGGCATTAGCCCGAAAATCATCTAGCATTCTCATGCGATCTTGCCAGTTATCACGTGCTGCTTCTTCTAAGCTTTGCCTGGTGGATTGCTCTATTTCCCTTCGTGTGGTGCACGGCGGCTCGGGATTTCTCCTATAATTGAGGAATGCTGGGCTAGAGCGAGTCGCCTCGTGAATAGCAGTGTTGTACGCAAACGCAAATTCTGGAATGTGCTCGTCCCAAGTAGTGTGCTTGGTTTCGATGAACGCAGCAATCATGTCTTGATAGTGCGATTCACACGCTCGGTCGGGTTAGATTTAGGCGAATAGGGAGCACTGGTGCCATGGTATACTCCATGCGTTTCCAAGAACTTGTCAACAAGCTTGTTTTTAAATGGAGTGCCATCATCTGACAAAAATCGATCGGGAATCCCGAATTTCAAGAAAATTCGCAAATTTAGTTCTCGCTTGATGGTTTTTGCATTCGCCTTTCTAATAGGGATGCATTCTATCCATCTCGTAAATAGATCGATGAAAATTAATAGGTGTTCATGACCTCGGAGGGACTTTGGGAAAGGTCTCATAGTGTCGTCTGCGACTATCTCCCAAGGGCGTGTAAGCAAGTGTTTGCCCATGAGTCCTGCGGGAGCAAGTTGCTCAACCTTGACTTGCTGTCAAATTTGGCAATTTCGTACGAAATGAGCTGTGTCTTTGTACATATTTGGCCAGTAGTACCGGAGCGCCACCCTTTGATGAGTCTTAAATCTTCCGAGATGTCCGGAGACAGGCTCATCGTGGCACTCTGCAAGGATCCTCTCGCACTGTTCACGTGGTACTACGAGCTTCCAAGCATCTTCATCTTGTCCCAGTAAGTCATCTACTGTCGGATCAGGGCGGTAATGGTAAAGCCGTCCGCCGGTGATCTTCCAAAAGGTATGTGCCGTGGGTTCTTCGACTACTTGCTTCGCCTTTTTCAAGTACCAGGGGTCCTTGATAGACTCATCCACGGAGAGAGATGCTATTACAGCCGTTTCGTCCTCGTCGGTCTCATACATGCGAGAAAGTGCGTCGGGGACAACATTGTCCTTCCCTTTACGGTGCACAATATCGAAATCATACGACTGAAGACGCAGAGACCAACGACCTAATTTTCCATTCGGATGTTTTAAATTTTGAAGCCACACTAAGCTATGGTGATCCGTTACTACAGTGAAATGTTAGCCCTCAATGTAAGGTCGGAATTTCTCGATGGACCAAATTACGCTGAGACATTCCCTCTCAGTCACCGATAGCCTTCGCTCTGTAGCCGACAAGACGCGGCTCGCAAAGCAGAGCACGCGGTCCTCGCCGTCAACGCGCTGCAAGAGAACGCTACCAACCCCTGTGTCGCTGGCATCACATTCGATGATGAATGGAGCGCTGAAGTCAGTCCTTGCTAAAACTGGAGCGGTCGCAATTAAAGCTTTTACTTGTTCGAAAGCTGCCCATTGTTCATCTTACCACTCGCATTTAACGTTCTTGCGGGTGAGCGCCGTGAGCGGTTCACATAGTGTGGCAAAATCTTCTAAAAATTTTCGGTACCACGAGACCATCCCGAGAAATCTGCGCAACTGCTTTAAATTCTTGGGAGCCGGGTACTCAACAATAGGTTGAACTCGTTCTGGATCTGGGCGACAGCCCTCGCGATTCACAAGCACACCGAGATATCGCACTTCGGACATGCAAATTTTAGACTTTATGTGATCTGAGAAAGTATCAGTCGCAATAATAATGTCGTCTAGATATGCGAAAGCATGCGGCTCCATTTCTGGGGTGATCAATCTGTCAGCTAACATCTGAAATGTAGCCGGCCCTCCTGCAAGGCCGTATGGCATCCTGACGAATTCAAACAAACCAAGTTCAGGTACGGTGAAGGCAGTGATCGGGATGGATCGCTCGGTCAGGGGTATTTGTAAAAATGCTCCTGAGCAGTCCAACGCCGTTATATATCTAGCGTGCTGTATTTTCCGCAGTATCATGTCCATATAAGGAAGCGGGTACGCAGCTATTTTTGACAGAACGTTAACCTTACGATAGTCGACGCAGAAGCGAAAGCTGCCGTTGGACTTCCGTACCATAACCACTGGACTGGACCAATTACTTCGGGACCTCCTAATTATTCCGGCACGGAGCATCATGTGCACTTGCTCATGCATCTCGTCCTCTAAAATTTTCGAAACAGGGTAATACCGCTGTTTAATTGGGCGAGCACTGCCAACGTCAATATCATGATGAATCCAATCTGTGCAGCCTAGTTGCTCACAGGAAGGATCGGGTAGCAATTCTTTCATTAGGTCATCGATTTCTAAGCGTTGCTCATCGGTAATTGCTTCAATTCCGAGAGAGGCGAGCGACAAAATCTCATCAGCACGCATAGACGAGAGTACGGCCGGTATCTCTACCTCTGTGCCTTGGAGCAGTAGCTTATTTGCTACTGGGTCAAGCATCGCCGAAAATGCGCGAACGAAGTCTGCACCCAAGGTGCATTCAGTATCAACTTCGTTCAAAATAAGAACATCGATTGAATGAGTTATCCCTCCTACAGTGAAGGGCAATCTGACGCTACCCACTATGGGGACGTAATGACCGTCGACTGCTCTAGCCCCGGGGCCCACATAAGGTCGTACTCGCAAATTTAATGAAGCAGCGAGCGATAAGCCTATGGGGCCGAGGACTGTGCGCGAGGCTCTAGTGTCGTAGAGTCCTCTTAATTTGTATTGGCCAACCCCTACGGCTAGCCACCACCGTGGGTACTTCTGTACTAAAGCGCTAGCTACAGTACTTCCATCTCAAGACGCCTCCACATCGGTCGAGCTACTCGTAGCTAGCGATGAGTCACTCGCCGTGCCGTGTAGTGTTTGCACTACTCCTGTTACGCTTTTAGTATTGAAGGTCCGCGGATTCTCTAGAGCGGTAGGGACCTTGTCTACTCGCTCTCTTTCTCGTTTTTTGGCAATTCTTTTGCACATTCTGGGCAGGAGAACATAGTGTACCCTGGCCAGCTTCAATTCCAGCAGAGAATTCTATCGCCTTCAGGTCCTGCCGGATTGTCCCTATTTTTATCTGACTTGGAATTAATCGACTACTTTCGAATACCTCCCCGCTGCCAGCCGCCTCTACCACGTTTTCCTCCACGACCTCGGCCGCCACCGCGAGTTGACGCTCGATGGCTGTCACCCGTTCCTTGTTTAGGTGGCGCTTCATCTTCGGTCGAGGAAGATTCCTTTCGTGGAGAATTTTTCCCTGCGCTTGACGTGTTGCGGCTGGGAGAGCTTAGCTCTTGGGTCTTCTTCCGGAAAAACTTCTCAAATTGCTTCTCCAGATCTTCTTCTGTCAGAGACGATAACTTCGCGTCCAACGAGGCAACACTGGCCGGCTTAGCTTTGACGGATTTATTAGCAGGCCTATAAGCTGTTTCCGGCAGCATGCTCTGCTCGGCTGGAGGCGGCGGCCTCCACTGACCGTCTTCGTCGTCTTCTGCTTCTTGAGCTTTGTCGAGGAGTTCTTGAGTATTGGTAAGTCTTCCTCGGTAAATCTTCATCTTCTTTTTAAGCTTCGGGAGCATATTGTCGATGACTAGATTTCCTTGGTCCTGCGGATCCCATGGCTGGTCAAATCGGCTTAAAACCGTGAGGAGGGAGACTATATAGTCCCTCACTGGCTCGTCTGCACCTTGTGTGCGTAGATGAGCTTCGACCACCAGACTTCGCTTATTCCTTTTCGTCCTGCTGTAATTATTGAGAGCAGCTCTCTTGAAATCTTGGTACGTTTGTCACGAAGGTCTCAAAGTACGATACCAGAATAGTGCAGGTTTCTCGAACATGGGGACCATGGAGTCTAAAAGCTCCTCGTCGGGAATATTATCTAAGCGTCTATTCTCCTCGACTTGCTCCAAAAATTCTTCGATACTCACTCCCTTGTCGCCTGAGAATTTTAACCTCCATTTTCGAACAGTTTTACCAAGATTCTTGGTTCTCGGACGAACGGTGTCCGAATTATACCAAGTGTCGTATGGCGCAACTCCCGTACTCGGGTAAGTCTCCCGAGGATTCAACTGCGAGAACGAATTCTTGCTCGGCTGAGGCCAAACGCCCCCGCCCCAGCTCGAGCGTACGGGCTGACTAGAGACGGATGCGGCCGGTAAGCAGACGTTAGAATGCTGCTGAGCGCCTGTGGGAGAAAACCTAGGTGGGAATGCACATGTTACTGTAGGAGCATTCAAGCAATAACCCTTAGCTGTGGAGTGAAATATCGGGGCGTGTGCGTTTAGAGGTTTTATTTCGTTTAAATTTTGCTTACTGTTTTGATCCGAGATATCCTAATAATTTAAGTCAAACGTATCTTGAAATTGGACGCTTTTCGCGCTACGGTTTGCTCTATTGCGTAGCGCATCTTCAGCTACTTGTTGTTCCGCATTAGAGACTACATTCTTTAGCTGTTGTTGAAGATCTTGTATTATATTTTCTAAGTCAACAAGTTTTGATGATTGAGTCTGGGCTTTTTCTGCTTGCTCGGAGATGTAGTTATTCATCTCCAATTGATTTTTCTGCAGTTCAGCCTCCGACATCCAAGCTATTCGTAGTTCAGTAGCTACCGCCACCTGGATGAATTGGATCTCGCCGCTTGGCAAAACTGTGCGGACTAAAGGCGGATCCATATTTTGACTTGTCTTGGATATGCCCTGCGGCATTGTGGAGGTTAGCTTAACTTCTGCGCCAGC
The DNA here is from genome assembly GCA_016647725.1 of Nasonia giraulti. NCBI lineage: Eukaryota > Metazoa > Arthropoda > Insecta > Hymenoptera > Pteromalidae > Nasonia > Nasonia giraulti. The sequence goes on along the minus strand of QLYP01000160.1, from coordinate 120,857 downwards.
TGATCTGCTATAATGTGCGCCTGTAGGCACTGATGTAATTGTAGTAGTAACTCTGTGGTAGCCACGTGCGCTGGTGCAGAGCTACGGAGCGTCGGCCCTCGTGGCGTTTCCAAGTTTATTAAGTCAGCTTCCCTGCGTGTTTGTTGGCTTGAGTCGATAGTCATTGTAAGTGACCCGTCCCTAGCCTTTTGGTTATCATGTGGCGAGCTTGACGGTAGCTGTGCGTTTTCTTGCAGGCTATTTTCAAGTTCTTCCTCTGCCTCAATTACTGCAAGGACGTCATTTCTCAATTCTTCTGGGAAGCTTTTTGACTGTACGAAGGTCAAGCACAAATCATCTCTTCTAGCTATATCTTCTTCTGAATTGCTATCTATTTTAAAATCTTCGGCGCTGTAGTTGCAATGGAGTCTTCTTAATAGTCTATTCGCTCGCTCAAATAGCGTATCATTTATATGTAATTCTAAGTGCTCTAACGCATCGTCCACTTCTATACTCGACAAATTCTGAATCCAGTCACGTATTCTAACATCTACGTTTTCTTTAAAAATCGTAAAATCAGCGATAGTCCAACTTGACGCCATTTTTCGAATTTATTTTAATGCTTCTTAACGTTTTTTAAAAAAAAAGATTTTTTTTCAAAATTCAAAAATTTTCAAGTCAATAAAAAAAAATCCCAATGCAATTAAAAAAAATTCACGCAATTCCTAATTTACCAAAAAAAAAATTTTGGATCGATTTGTCGAGGGTACAGTTGAACGTGACAAGGGAACGCACGCACAAAATGCAATAAATATAGCGAGGGTCAATTAATTTTAAACAGTTAAATAAATAAACAAAATTAATATAAACGATTAACGTAATAGTGACAGAGTATATATAAGCTCTGTGGCACACGCCGTTTGCCGTAGCCGTATCAAGCGCGACGGCAATATACGTAATGTACGGCTGCTCGGCGGAATATTCCGTAGTACAGTCGAAAATTCGAGTTTCAAATATTCTAAAATTCCACTCGAAAATTCCTCTCGCGCTCGCGAAAACTACGCAGTTACTGTTATAATTGAATAATTCAACTATTCAATTGTTTTCCAATTAAATAGTCCCGAAACGTATGGGCGCCAAATATAATGGTGCTTCATACCGTGAATAAAAGATCAGTAACGGGTATGCTGGTCTAAAGTGTATCGAGAGGAATTGATGCAGCAGCTCGTAACAGGCTTCTTGAAGGCTGTACGAAGCCTGGCCCGTAGCGCAGTATGCTGTACGTGCTCGTCCTTGAGCACGGGAGCCCGCGGAGGCGTCGTGAGTGCTTATGCTGCGTAGCTTAATCGCGAATGAAGTAAACGCATATCCGAGAGGAGTGAGCGCGGGGAAAAGGTAGAGAGTCAGGCGTAAAATCACTAAGAACAAGTGAAGTTCAGACTTATGTTCGTGTATTGTAATAAAGACAGCCAAATACAATAGCGGGACGAGGCAAGAGAGAGACAAAGTGAAGCCTAATGCAGAGAGAGAGATTAGCGATCGAGCAGGTACTTACATTCACTTCCGTGCGGTCTCGCTCGGATGCCTCGTGGCTCGTCTAAAACGGCGCAAGCGGGTGAACGGGGCCCTCGCCGGGCAGCAGAGACGATGCCTCGTGGCCTGGAGTGTGCGTCCGGCTACGGCGGGAAGACGAGCGGCAGCAATCGTTCAGCTCGTGACGAACACGCGGCGCGCAGTTGCACTCGGAGCGATAACACCGGCGACACACGAGGGCACATCTTGCTAGGACGATCTCTCAGATATCTCGCACGCAAAATCCACGAGAGTTCCCGATACAAAGAAAAGGTGAAACCGTTCGACTGTACTCTTCGGCGGAACGAGTCGTACTTGTCTCGAGCGGGACGCGGCGGCGAAAACCAGCGTGGGCTTTCTCCCACTCTACCTCTCGCGGCACGCGCGTGGCTCTCTCTCTCTCTCTCTCTCTCTCTCTCTCTCTATCTCTCTCTCTCTCTCTCTCTCTCTCTCTCTCTCTCTCTCTCTCTCTCTCTCTCTCTCTCTCTGTGTTCGCACGCTGGTTCTTCTGCTCTCCCACTTACCTTGCCGCTGAAAGAATGTACATGATATAGATTTATACATGTGTTGTAATGAGGGAGAGAGACATAACGAGGGCACGACAGTCAGCTCGTTATAATATACGGTAAAGCACTGCGAAATATTCCAGAAAACCATAATCCTAAGCCATGGCCGAGCATCCGTGGCAAACCGACGTACACATGACTTACGCCACGCCCGCCACGTCCGATTTGATGGTCGTAGATGGCGTAAAAGCTCATTTTGCAGATAAAAAATTGCTCACTGCGCTTTTTTAAAATGTAGTGCTAGGGTCAGCGTTCCAAACTTAAATAGTATAGGTTTGCCGAGTTTGTCTTTTATACATATGTTAATTGTTTAAAATCTATTTACAAGCACTGGCACATAGTGAACTGCCAAAGGCTTCAATACAGTAATGCCGAAATCGAATTTTTTGGCCTCTATATTGACTATACGCAAAAGTCGTGCATGTGTGTCGATACTAGGCTCGCAGAGATAAGAATAGATAAACAGTTGATGAGGCACGGCTTTTGCAAAACTTGCAGGTTGCGTGCCTACGAGACGTAGTTGATAATTATCTATTTGCTCTCGCGTGTCTGAGGGGTCTACAACAAACTCAAATCCAAGTATTTGATGGACACCGGGCGACAAAACGGGCAATCTGCACAGCATTATTATTTACGAGAAAGCCGATGTATACAAATCCGCCGTTCTCGTTGTAGAATAATTTCGTGCATAGAACCGTTTTAGCAGATAGTGTTAAAGCGTCGTTTATTGTGTCACCGAGGCGTTGTGTAGTGCTGTATGTACCGTGTTGAAAGTAGCGTGATTCATTCTCTTTATGGCTTTTGAGAAGACAGTCTTCGCGAAGCAGATAAAATGTCGTGCAGGGAATGTGAATTTCGACATTTTCTTTTTTTTTTACGTGATTAACGTAAAATTTACAATGCACCCACTAGTATAGGTTGTAGTAAAAACGGTGATAACTTCTGCCTTTTTGAACAACCACATGTTTTTTACTTTTCCATAAATTTTTACGACTCTCTAAAGTTTAACGCGTTTAACGCGCACTCGTAAATATATTTGATTAAGTTTTCGTCAGCCAATTATAAAAGAGCTATACGCTGATTTTTATCAGAGTGTCTAAGAGCGTCCAAGAGCGATATAATTTTTTTCCAACGGAAGTTTTTTTTTTGACTCGTGCTAGCCAAGCCAGATGCGTGCTTTGACATGGCTGACGTGCAACTAAAGAATTCCACGCCAGCCCTTTTCTTTTTAACCGACAAAATCCACAAGCTTACTATATAGACTGCTCCCACTTGCTGGTTGTGTACTTCGGCAAGTAAATAAAATGATATGCGTCGTATGTAAATATACAGGTTTTAAACCGAAATTCATCGCAGTGCTCTGTTTACAGTTAATGATCAAGTAGCCAAACGGTTTTGCTGTCGCATCCTAATACGTCTCTTTGAGAAGTTTTGGATGTCCGGGGTAAACATGTCAGGACTAGATGTTGAATTTGTGCGCGATCATGTGGATTCTTGAACAAGACAATGTTCGATGCATTGAAACTAATGTCTCGCGCATACGCGCCTTTTTAAAACAGATTCTGTGTGATGATAAATACAGATGTATTCTTGTGGTGCGAGCCTTTAGTAAAGAGATTGACAATTACGTGATTTGAGACTCCGCGCATCATATCGTCGATAATCAAAAGTTTTTTTAGTTGTGGATCATTGGTATAATCTTCAGGTTTAGGCAAACCCTCTCGAAACTTTATAGTCTTGCCATTTTTTAGCAATTTTTCAATTTTGTAACCATACTGCCGCATTTGGGAGGAGGCGCAATGGGTATTTTATCCAATCCCCAATCCCAGGTGTGAGCCATTGTGTTAAGGGGACTAGTTGATCGCTGGCGTCAGTCACAAACAATGCCTCAGAGAAATTGGACGACCGTTTATTTTTCTAGCTACTCGTAGGATCAAAATTTATTCTGAAATAAATACGTGTGGAGATGGTAGTAAGGAGAAGGAGGAACCAACAGTAGTACTCACCAAGGTAGTATTCATCCCGAAACTGGGGAGAAATGGATACACATTCCCGAAAGACTTTCGGCCAATTGGCCTGACCTCCTTTGTACTTAAGGACACACAACACTTTTAAATCCCGAAAAAAAAGAATTATGAGTAAAAATGACAAAATTAAAGTAAATCAATTATTTGTAGAGAGAGAGAGAGAGAGAGAGAGAGAGAGAGAGAGAGAGAGAGCAGTAATTCTTCAACGTTGACACGACCCCTCGGTGATTATTCAAAATAGAATAATCTTGGCTCTATCGGTATTCTCGAAGCAATTTGTACGTAAGGAAGAAGAGAAGAAAATATATGGGTATATGTATAGTTATATGTACTCCATACGTGAATGGCTTCTACGAGCAGATCAGTCATATTTAAAAAAAACAACATTGATACTGTTCCAAAAATTAACAGCGAAATGTGCAACATCATTATAAAAGGCAAAGACAAAAAAGATAAAAATTCCGAGAACAATGTTATTTGCAAATTAAAATGCACTTAGATAGAAAGCATTTAGATAGAATAGAAATGCATTTAGAGAATAAAATGCAATTAGACTGCTACATACGTGGGCCAAACGAAAAGAAATATTTGTATACGCGCTGAAGAACACATAAAATCAAAAAATAATGTAATTTTTTAACACAAAACGCACCATAATGACACATTTAATTTTAATAATTTTGAAATAAAAGATAAAAAGCCCAATCTAAACAAAAGATTGATTTCCGAAATGATACATATACACCTACAAACTAATAGCATTAATAAAAAGGAAGACACACAACAACTCAGCGACGTATACACACACCTAATACACTGATTAAAATGTGAACAAAACAAAAGCGATTGACGTCAGAATTGTGACGTAGGTATAGAATTTGTTAACAAATCGCTCTATTTCCCTGCATATTATATAAGCGCGTGAAAATCGAAAAGCGAACGAATTCGGAACTAAACGGCTGAGAGAGCAACACCTCTATCTCCTCTCCCCCCGCCGTTCGGCGGGAACGAGACATATCCCGCAATATCCAAATGTAAATATCGGCGATCGACCACTAATTCTGTAAGTGTTTTCTTAATTACTCGCTATCATTTTTAATACCGTGATTTCATGTACATAATATTAATATGAAATAAACAGTTTCCTGATGAGGGTGGCATTGTCTACCGAAACGTCGAAGGAAGAATAAAGAAAAACTCTGTTTTTTTTCTCTCTTTTTTTACTGTCCGTAGGATTGGGCTCAGATTCAAAAAGGATACTTCGTATACCTGCAGTTTTGGTATAAATGCAGGAATTTTGATTTGAATGCTTAGAAATGGTTTGGTGATGAAAATACTGAATTTTTTTCTTTTTTTTCGCCTATGATGCCACCTTTTTGGGTATAAAACATTCTAATTCTGTAAGGCCGGGTCATCTGTCAATCTTGCTAAAATGGAGATCCTGGTCTGCACCAGAAGATACAAACCGCCTCTTAAAAGTCAAGTCAAATACCTAGGGGTCATCCTAAACAGTAAGCTGCCCTGGAAGAAACACCTAGAATACGTGATAGGCAAGGTCACAGCCAACCTGTGGCAAATTAGAAGAGCCATAGGAAGAAACTAGGTCCTATCACCAGAAGCCTTAAGATTGATGTATGGCCGATGTCGGCCGTACTCAAACCCAGACTGACGTATGGTTCGGCATTGTGGTGGACAAGAGCAGCCCTCTTCATCTCAAACATCCATGAACGGCTGAGGAGCCAAATCGTGAGGAGCATCTCAGGTGCTATGAGATCAATATCAACAGCGGTACTAGAAATGCTGCTTGATGTAGAACCACTCAAGGTGACACTGGCTGCAGCGGCTGTGCACAAGATCACCAACTTGCTTAGGGAAGGCAATATGCAGGAGCTACCACAGCTCCTAAAAGGATTGAACGAAAAGAGGATTCTGCGCATAAACCCGGACGCCGTGAACAAAGTCTTCCTATTTTACAAGAAATATAGAGTAAGCATCTCATCCAAAGGAGAATAAGACAACGAAAGACCTGTGGTATACAGTAGGATCCAAAAGAAAGGATCGCTTGTCATTGATACACTCTCGCAGGAGCGGTGGTGTATCAACGACAAGCGGCGAAGGAACAATTACCGCTTGGTATTGATACGCCACCGTACTACAAGCGGAGCTGACAGCGATCATGTAAGCGGCGCAAGCGGCACAAGCTGAGAGCACGGGCCCGCGAATCTATATCTGCTCCGACAGTAAAAGTGCTCTCCAAGCACTAAACAACTTTACTACTAAATCTAGGCTAGTATGGGACTGTTTTCAAGGCCAGGGTCACACTACTATGTATCCCGGGGCACTACAGTGTCAAGGGAAACATGATAGCAGATAAGCTGGCAAAGTTAGGTGCGAAGAGCAGCCTTATAGGGCCAGAGCCGGTTGTCGGACTCCAAAGTCTGTTCAAGCCCCCGTGACGACTAAAAATGCAAAAACTGGTCCAGAGTAATCCTTTGACTTAAAAGAGTAAAAATCAAGCTGCTTGTGGAGATCCTTACAGGACACGGCAGCCTGAATGCTCATAGACATGCAATGAAACTAAGTGGGGACCCATTCTGTAGATTCTGCTGCACGGAGGAGGAGACCCCTGGGCACCGCCTGTGTATTTGCCCCGCTATAGCGGAAAAGAGGTGGCGCCATCTAGGTGCCCCTCTCTTAGAAACGGAAGAGATTAAGACTAAGCACGCCCCCAGAATTTTCTCATTCTGGGAGGCGATTGGCGCTTGAAATAGCGACTGAACTAATATTGAGGTACGCAAAGGGATCACCCATGAATCCAGTGGTCTGAATAAGCCTGACCCACACAATAATAATAATAATAATAATAATAATAATAACACGAAGTTGGGCCGCATATCATACTTGTGTCACATCGTGCGAATTTTTCAATATTTTAAAAAATTTTTAAACTTTAATTTTTAAAACATAAATGCGTACGTGACGCTCTCCAGAGCAAATTCGGAAATGCGGGCCTGAAGAGAGAAAGCGAGGGACAGATAGCCCTATCGTAAACCTCTTGAGCTGCGCGCATCGGCGAGAGGCATCACCGGTTGCACTACAATAGCCATAGTAAAGTTTTTCTGCGCATTATTCGGTACGAGAAAGTTTTCGGCGTGACGGACCAAGCGCAATTTTATGAGGAGCAGCTGCGTTTGCCTAAGATATCGGCAGCGTCTTGAGCGACCGTAATTAAGGCAGCCTACGAGGCTCGGACCTTTTTTTTATTGCAGGAACAGTTTTGGGAAATACGCACGTTTGCAGCTGTGTACCGATCCCGGAATTTTCCGCTGTTTTTCAAAATGCAAATATTTATTTTTGTCAATTGGAAATATTTATTTAGAATTATTTTTCATCATGCTGTTGTATAAACTATGAAATTTTCGAATTGCATACGTTCGCTTTTAGCAACAGTTTTATTGGGATAATTCTACATAAAAGTATATAAATGCATAGTTTGTTTGCAGCTTGTAGTATAGTTATAATTTTACAAACTGATAACGCGATTTATTCATTAATTATTTGGCACTAAACTGTATATTTTTCGATTTATATAGTTCGCTTCTTGTGCATAATTTATGAATGAATCAAGTGTCTATTTGTTTATTTTAATTTTATCATATATTTTGTTGCGACAGTCGGTCGGTGTGAAACTACGATTGTTGCAGTAAAGTATGTCATTTTGCAGAGTTATAATAATCGGTCGGTGTGAAGCTACGGTTGTTATAACGATGCATTACTAATTTATTAAATTTTAAAAATAGTTAGAATAAATATTGAGGCTGTAAACAAATGAAATGTATAAATTTTATTAGTAAATTCAAGAGTAAATTCATTTATTTAAAATATTTTCATTAACTAACGCGCAGAAGAGCTTTATTACTAAGTTTTAGATATAGTTGTTTGGTATCGATTTGTAGAAAATTTCACAAGTATTAAAATTATAATATTGAAATATTTATACAATACTCTGCTCAACTTTTATTAATGATAAATAAAATGCTTGGGAAATTTTATACAAATTGGCGTGCGCATCGAAAGCGGCGTATAGGCGAACCACAGTCATAGAGGAGAGGGTGTAGGCGGACCGAAGGGCCTGACTGAAGCTGCGTAGGAGGAGAGATGCGAAAATTCGGCGTAAGTGAGGGAAAGCTCAAATATAACTGCTTCTCTCACTCGCTAATTTTCGGCATCTAGGCGGAACGCGACCCCAACAACACCGGGAAGGGAGAACTCTAGGCCCTTCGTGCTGCGAAACATCTTTCTAGTTCGACACTCCAGTCCCGGCTCTAAGTAAGCTCGGTAGTATTCTCGCGCTTGTACGCGATAGATAGATTTGCGCTTGTACGCGATAGTAGATTCATGACTTGTACGCGTAGTTTTAGATTTGCGCTAAGTACGCACGGTTGTATTTTTAAAATAAAATATAAAGTAGATTTAATCAAATTTGTGAGTGCTCTGTTGTTATTTTTACCAAGAGCCTTCATCCCTCCACGTTAGTACCAAGGAAGCAGCCAGCGGCAAAAAGTAATTAAGAATCTATTTTTACTATCCTAACTTTTCTGTTCCTTACTATAACTATCACTTGGATAAATGAACCGAATAACACCGGGTCATTTATCCCTTTTGTCTATCTTTTAGAATTTAGATCCGATTAACCCCGGGTCATTTTCTCAAAGTTTTATTTTCCCTCGATTTATTTTTTATCATTCACAAACATTCAAAGCACCCAGCTATTGCACGAAAGTGTAGGCTAAAGGTGTAGTAACTAAATAAGTGTGGTAGCATCGTTAGATGTTACACTTGTCCAAGGATGTGTCCAGGGAGTATCCATGATGATGATGATGATGATGATGATGATGACGGTACAATGTTGTTTGTTTCAGCACAAAATACGAACTAAATTTGTTTTTTAGAAAAGCAAGCATATTATTCAATGGCGTAGCGGTGACGGCGGCGGCGGCCGACAGTGCGGTGATAAGCTTATTTACCAACTGCTTACAAGGGGCTATTGTAAACGCGGGGGTGTCTAGCTGAAGCTGACAGCCCCTAGACCCTAATACAGCGCTGCTAGCTACGGGGCCGGTACGCTCTTCTAGCGTAGTAACCACCACCATCACCCCTGTGCAGCATCTTGTGCTTCTAGCGGAAGTTGCGACAGAAAGACCCCGCTTCCTAAGCGCCACTTGACACGAGACCCTCAGTTCCTTTTTAGCTGCAGGGGACTAGCGCAGTGTGTAACTTGCAGTTTGCAGAGTGAAAAGTTGTAAAATAAAAATACCAGCTATAAAGTGTAATAGTGACTTTTTTCAAAATGAGCGTTGACATTGTGCGTCGCGATATTGATGCGCTTCTGCTACAGACCAAGGATTTACGCATTACACAATTCAACACTCCCTCGTCGTTTTATGTAGAACTACTTGAGGAGGATGCCGTATACAATCAGCTTGAAAAAGACAGATTGGATTATTACAAAGCACTTTTTGAAAAAAAAAATTACATGAGTGTGTCAAAATGTAGATACTGCCAAGCGCTACAATCTGACAAAAGAGCACGAAAACCAAGAAATCTCCGTTTTAGAAAACAATTTTTGGATTTTGCCGCTGGACGACCAGACAGCAGCTATTGGACAAGAATGGCTTGTAGCAATTTCAAATTACAGACGTTTGGTTGCAAAATTCGCAAATATTTTACCAACAGGAGTCTTTTGAAAAATTTGGCATACGTTTATCTAGAAAGCATTGATTCCAAAGAGAATATAATACTAGTCTAAGGAACCACCGACAAGTTTTTCTTAAAAAAACACGCAATTTTATGTATAATAAATTAATTAAATAAAGGATGAGGGGAAATGTAAAGGGTGTTTTTTTTAAATAAATATGAATTTTGTTTACATCGTTTTATTTTATTTATATAAACCTTAAAATGAAAATATAGATTATATTCGAATACATATACGCTAAGCTATATTAACATATTCGTATGCAATTTTTATGGTGTCGTCGTTGGCTTTGCCGTATGTGTACTCGCACATAATCAGGGACTCATCCTCGTCATCCAGTATTATAACTGCGTGTGGTGGCGGGCTCGGCGATGCTAAAGGCTCCAAATGTAAAAGTGACGGGTTTTACAGCGTTGCAGGTACATCGCAAACCTGCACAGAATCGCCGTCCTGCAGAGATGATGACAGGGAGTGACCTTAAGCAAACACCTCTGACGATTACGGTCCGCTTTAGGATCAGAACGTAGCATATGCCGAGTAGGCGATCGCACGCAAAAAGAGTGTAGCATTACGATGCTGTTGGTGCTGTTAGCAGGACAGTTGACTAGACACTGTTACTGGTTTTGGTAGTACTATTGGCGATGCTGATGAAACTGCTGCTTCAAAGACAATTTGATGACGAGTGTGTATCCGGGCCTGTAAAGCTTTGGCATTTATACGCTTTTGAGCTTTATTCACCTCTCTCGTCCCTTTTTCGCTTTCTCCACCATTTGCTTGCAAGGTACCTGTTGTAATATGTGCATTTATAGTCGTAATACATAAAAAAGGTACTCGTTGCGCCATCTACTGGTTGACGACGACTTCGTGCAACGAGACAAGCTCGAGCAAACGCGAGCATAGTGCGCATGCCTCGCGTATATACCCTAAGCGCATACTAAACTGTATACTCAACTCCGTGAAGTCAAACTATGCGATACTGTACTATACTCTCCCTCTTGCCTGTTAGACTCCGAGCTAAACAGATGTACTGCCGACTCGTGGCCTATGCCACCTACTTTCAACAATATATTTACAATTATTATTAACTTCACAGTGTCTTTATTTATCCACCACTCCAACATGGTAGCAGAGCGTGGTTTGTATGTTTGAATTTATTCCTATACCAACCTTCGGAGAGGTATAGAAATACTTATAAAAAGTAATGTTAGAAGAAAAGCCACATGGAAAAGAAGTTAAGGGTTATTGAGAAAATTTCTCGATAAAAATAGTATGCTTGTGAAGCATTAGAATTCGCATTTTTGTGTCGAAACGTCTGTCGCCAAAAGACAAATTTCAAGTAAAGATTAACCAGTTAGAAAAGGGTTAAAGTCAAAAAATATATGCTCAGTGACGAAAATAAAGTCGTCAGGTACTAAACAATAAGAAGATTTTTAAAAATTAATAAAGATTAAAGTATAGAGCACGTATCAAATGTAGAGGTTAAGCACATGTTCTCGTGGTCTAAGGAAAAAGTCGATCCAGAACAAGATTCAGAAAATAAAGAAGCTGTTTGGAAGAAAAATATAAGAAATCCATTTAGAAGAACATTTTTGGAAGACTTAAGAAAATAATTGTGTTAAAAAATCAAATATACGAAAATATAAGAGTTAGAGAAGAAAAAATTACGAAACAAGCAAAAATTAAAGATATTATGATACCAGTGTTTGATAGTGTAAATTATACAAGGCCGTCAACGAGGTAGAGGACAAGGTCAACCCGGAGGCGAGTCTTCAGGCCAACAACAGGGCGACTACACATCTGAAGCATGGCTGACACAGGTCTGTAATTCAGAGGTAAATCAGGTAACTGCGTTAAATAAGAGTAGCGAATAATTAGAACAAATAAATTGGATTCTTGATAGTGGCTGTACAGACCACATTGTAAACAACGATAAATTCTTAGATAAATTCACATGTTTAAAAGACCCTATTGAAGTAAAATTACCAGATGATAAAAATTTGAAAGCTACTAAAATCGGAACTGTAAAATTATTTTTCAAAAATTATTATAATGAAAAACAAGTAGAAGTCAAAAATGTTTATTATGTTCAAGGTATCAGACAAAATATATTGAGTTTATCAAAAGTCACTGAAAATTATACAGTAGTAGCCAAAAATGACGATGCCAAAATTTACAATAAACATAGAGAATTAATAGCAGTTGCTAATATAAAAGACAATCTATATTTCATTAAAAGCTTCGTAGTTAAAAAATGTACTAAATCAACTCAGAAAGCAAAACTAGGAATAAAAGCATTCAGATACCTAGGAGACTTAAGACTATAAGTAATAAGAATAGTTATATTAAAGCCATAGGAATTTATAATGATCTGCCAAATAACTTAAAAACTTTATGCTCTAAGAATTATACTTATAAACTAAGAGAATAGGTCAAGTTTCACATGTAAAAAAAAATGTATTTATAAATTGCTATGTATTCTGTATACAAATTTTATTAAAATGTTATTAATCAATCTTTCATATTGTAAAACTGTTAAAGTGTAAGTTAGGTACTACATATATTGAAATAGATTTTTATTTTAGTTATAAGGAACTATAGTTAGTAAGTATACCGGCCTCGCGAACAAGTAACTGCGTTTACCTCTGCGGGAATTTTACTATTATATAAATAATATGTAATTTTTTGTCTGGTTAATAAACAAATGTATATTAATTCGGTTAAACTGACTGATAAAGAGAAATGGGATAGGGCACTTTGACATGTAAATTTTCAATATTTATCAAAATTAGTAAATAACAAATTAGTCGAAGGCCTGCTGGAAAAGATTGAAAGTACTGAAATAAAATGTGCAAATTGCATTTAAAGCAAAATGGCCAATGTACTGTTTGAAAATAATAGAACAAAAACTACCAAAATCTTAAAACTCATTCATACTGATTTGAACGGCCCACATAACAACTGGTTATGGTGAAGAAAAATATTTTGTAACATTTGTTGATGATTATAGTAAATGTACCAGAATCTTTTGCAGTAAAAATAAATCAGAAACTGAAGTTGTCTGAAAGAATTCGTAAATTAAGTAAAAAATTAATTCAATAAAAAGGTAAAAAGGTTGCAATGTGATAACGGTGAAAAATATTTAAACGGTGAGCTTTATGATTTTGTAATGTCTAAAGGAATAGAACTAGTAACATGTCCACCGTACGTCCATTTCCACCCCTAGCTGTCACTCTCTCCTCCAGTGCGCTGGCCCGCTCCATCATAGTGGCCAAAGCCAGGAAGCGTAAACTTCATACCAGCGAACTCGATGATGCATTACTAGAGGAAGCGAAAGCTCTCTACCCAGACCACCAGGGACTTGTCAACATTAACGAGCTGCTTCCTCCAGACATCCATAAGTTGCGCATCAGGACCAGGCTTGAGGCGAAGAGGAGAAAAGGCTGCCGTTCTTTCGTGCGGGATGGGAGGATTTACATCCGTTCAGGCGAGGACAGTGAGCGGGCCACTATCATCTCCACCGAAGCTGAACTTGAGGCTTTTTTGGCCCGAACGCCGCCAACAGGCAGAATGGACATCAAACACTAAGACACACACCTATCATCCCGTCAAAACCACCATCTAAATCATTCATCTCATCGACATCTGCCTCCAAGGTGTCTCTGTCTGAGGGTCTTAGGGTCTGTCATTTCAATGCGAACTCCCTTACGGGTCACATTGAGAAGATCAGGTTCTTCTTGTCCACTCGTCCCCCCTTTCACATAGTGGCTGTAACTGAGACCTGGCTGAGTGACAAGATACTATCCATCCCTTCACTGGATGATTACACTTTGTACAGACGGGACAGAAACAGGAACGGTGGAGGTGTGGCCCTCTACATTCATCATTTTCTGACTGCTAGCGTTATCTCGTCATCTGATGGCGAATGGTCGGGCAAGCCAGGTAAGCCAGAGTATCTTTTCTGTGAAATCACATCTAAGGGAATATCGCCCATCTTCGTGGGAGTTGTGTATCGCTCTCCTCAGTCACCCTTTATCCAGGGATCTAACTTCATCGAACAACTAACAATGCATATGCACAACTACTCTACGAAGGTCATCATGGGAGATTTCAATGCTGATCAGCTTTCACATAAAAAATACACAGGCAATATTGGCCAGAGATTATGAATCCTGTTGCTTATCTAAAAAATCGTACAATTGCCAATACAGCGGAGAACAAAACTCCTTATGAAATATTTTTTGGTAACAAAGCTAACGTAGAAAATTTGAAAATTTATGGAAGTCGAGTCTTTGTAAGAGTTCCAGAAGCGTTGCGAAAAAGCAAATGGGATGATAAAGCTCAATTAGGAGTACTAGTAGGTTATGTACAAAATGGCTATAAAGTTCTAGTCTACGGCAGAGTTATTCATGCTAGACATCTACAAGTAGTTGAAGAAAATACTAAAATTATTTGCTTAGAAAAAATTAATGATGAAAAAGACAGAGATTTGGAAGATAGCAAATCTGTAAAGGTAGAAAATGAGATATTAATCCGGAAAATTAATCCGAAATTAATGAATATGATGTAAATTCAAATCGAACTAAATCTCTTATCTCTACTCAGACCTTCGGGGAAAGTAGAGATAACGAATTAAATTTTGATATTGCCGAATTCAAGCTTAAAAGTGCAAAGAAAATCCAATAGAAAGAAAAGTCCTGTAAACAAAAATGGAAATCCAGTAACTCATTTCATTTAAGTAAATCACATTGACGCAAATGTACCGAATACATTTGAGGAGGTGTAAACTCAAATGAATGTAAACAATGGAAAATTTCGTGGACTCAGAGATAGTCTAAACAAAAATAATACTTGGCAAATTGTTGAAAGGCCAAAAAAATGCTCGCTTCGTGAGATTTTAACCTTTTCCGTTCTACTACGATTTATTCGGTAATTTTTTTATTCTAGCGCACGTATTTTTAAGATTATTTACGTGCCTTTAAGCTCGCTACTTTTATACTTATAGGAATCTATACGAGAATAGATTTTTCGTAGCTAGCAATAGATATCCGAGCGAAATATTAGTTTTTTAATAGTCAACTAGTAATTATATTTTTAAGTTAGAAAACCAGAAATTCATGTCGCTACGAAATTATAATAGATATTCAGTTAACTACTCTACGGTTTTCAACTTCACGCAATTAATTTTCGCACACGTGCTCTCAATTTTCACTTACACTGGTTGTTTCCTTTGTCTCGAGACAGCGATTTTACCGATCACGATATTGTTTTCTATCAATCCACACGTTATAGGGCACCAGTTTGTAACTGGGGTTTTCGTGCTACCCCAGTTATGGTGCAATCTCTAGCCCGGGGCTTGTAAAATGACCCATTAGCGCTAGGCGCTCCTGGTGAATGCCAGAGTCTCATGACTGGATGATTCTACGCACCTGCTCTATGAAGAACAATGTATCGACTGCAGTCATTACATAATTTTATCATATGTTTTTATGATGTGATAAATTAAAACCACAAAAAGATGTAATAAAATTAGGTTTTTATCATATAATAAAAGCATGTAATAAAAACATGTGTTTATTTTCAACTGGGTTCTGTGATTGCTTTACTTATCTTCCGTAATGTTCGTACGTATTGCTTACGATGCTCTTATTCATGTCTTTCTTTTTCACATGTCGCTTTCGATTTCTATTGCTACTTTTGAAATATCTTCCTTCCTAAGGGTCTTTTGTCGTTCTTACGATGTCTTTGTCAAAATCAAATGTCCTATCTAGAATTGAGTCGTTTGCTTGGAACACGAATAAATTTGCTTGAAACGTTGAGCCTTTTTGTTTACTTATAGCACTAATGTCTTCCCAGTTTTCTTGCTGTTGCTTTGTAGGTTTTTTTGGCATAATGTTTACTGTTTGATCATTTCTTGATTTACTTAAACCCATTAAAGGGAGGAGCTATAGCTTCGCAAATCCGCCACGGAGTATTTAGTATTTCAAATGCTAAAAAAAGACTAAAAGCCGTATTGACGTTTTCTTTCGGTAGAATGATTCACTTATCTCAAACCTATGGCGCTTTACTCATTATATTGATGAAATTTCAAATTAAAAAAAATTAATAAGTAAAATTGGTGTTTGAGATTGGCGCTGTAATCGCATAAACACGCGAATGATTAAGTAAACTCAACACTATGGCGCTCTGGTCTTGGTTTTTCATTGCAAGCTTTATTCAAAAAGTTATATGGAACAGAAAAACAGTGTTTTCAGCTCCCACATCCCCTTAAGTCTTTAAATTCTTTGCGTCATCCTTTTTTTAGTGACCTATTTATTTTCTGCGTTTGTTTACATTTTGCATGACTTTAGCGTTTTTGCTGATGTTTGCAGATTTAATAGGTCACTCGCCGCAACGCTAGTAGCTACTGAAATTTGACACGATGCCTTTATATATGTATATTTTTATATGCGTCACTCAAGCTACGCTTGATACTTCTCGTAATATTACTTATACTGTTGTGACCGAGCTCGAACGTTGCACAATTCGAACACCAAGAATCGCGCATAGCGACCTTAGCAACGAGATCAACGACGTCGCGGATGTTATTGTTTATGTTCAGTCTGATCGTGACAGCTGATGAGCTGAGTCGTGTACGATTAGAATAAAGAGAGTTTGAGTTTAAGTTGCGCTTTTATAAATAACGTGTTGTTATTTACATTAACCTGTACCCGGTCATAACAATACTTATACTTGAAATTACACTACGATTGTTTATTATGATATTCTTTTGTTAAATGCAATGAGGTTCACGCTACGATTGTGCATCGTTTTAAGCGGCAATTTTTTTCAAGCTTATTGTATTTGAAGTAAATAGATTTGCACTATTATTTATGCTTACTTTTTTTCGGTATTATTACAGCTCAATGAACTTTGCTATTATTTTATTTATTAAGTATAGGAACCAATTGTTACGTCCTGAACATTAGTTGGAGAACTAACAGAAGCCGTACGACGCTTCCGCCATCTACGCCCTAACGAAAAAAATCACGTGAAAATCAAGAAAAAATTACGTGAAAATCACGTGAGATTTTGGACAAATTTCTCACGTGATTATCACGTGATGTTCGCGTGAATATCGCGATTTATAATAAAATTTAAAAATGTTGAAATAATATTTATAAATTAGGAAATGGATAATTAACAATAAATAAAGACGTAATTAAAAAAAAATTTCTCTGATCAAGATTTGAACCCATCAGAGCCTTGGCGTGAAAATCCATTGCTCTACCATCTGAGCTTTCTATAACGGTTAATGTATAATAGCTATTCATATGTGTATATTAAGATATGATTTTTTTCAAGGTTTATAGTAAAAATTGATTCTCTTTAGTTATTGTTATTAAAATAATAGTTAATTGTAACATTATTTAATTTTCTGACCTAAATTTTTGAATTTTTCAACTATTTAATGAACATGACTATGGGTCAGAAAATTAACTAATATTACAATTAACTATTATTTTAATAACAATAACTCAAGAGAATCAATTTTAACTAGGAACCTTAAAAGAAAATTATTTCTCTATATATGTGAATAGTTTTTATACATTAACCGTCAAAGAAAGTAAATAGCTCAAATGGTGGGGCAATCGATTTCCACGCCAAGTTTCTGGGTTCAAATCACCATCAGAGAAATTTTTTTCTTTTTTTATTTTGATCCTTATTTATTGCTAATTATCCATTTTCTTAATCAAGGAGCGCAGGAGCGCTCCCGATGGTAAGTATAAGTACTAGAGTACTATACGGGCTGACGGGCGTACCGCAACCGTATATTCTTTAAAATGAAGTTTTGTAACCTCTACGAAATTTTTTAACATTTATATCTTATCGAAATACGTTGTTTTATCAGGTGAATCAATGTTTCTTTCAAAGATATTAAAATAACTTTTATTTAAAAAAAGTTTTGTAAAATATAAACGATCCGCTATCATTATATAGCTGATCAAAATTCTGTGTGGTACTTTTCTTTTTATTTTTTGTTCTTCTCCCATCTTTGTTCTTATCCTCGAAACTTCCGTGGCGAGAAAAATCAAATTGAATTAGAAATAAAATGTATATCTAATAAAAAGACGCATTTGATGCATAGCATTGCGTTCAAACATATTTTTCACCCTCTGTATCGAAAAATAACGTTCGATACAGGTGTTCTCACCCGTGTTGAATCAACTTTTGCGCACTTGTATCAAAATATAACATTTAGTGCACCACTTTTTCATACTCTTCGTACTGCACTAATATATATGTATCAACAAAATATAGCAAGAAGCTGATTCGCGAGTTAGATCGCGGTGTAGAGAGGCTGCTAGATAGCACATACACGTTCTATAGTAGTTACACTTCTTTGTTTTTAAAAAAATAATGCATCGCGTTGACATTGTGCACGACACCTTACAATATTGCTAAAACGTTAAAGTGAGCAGGGTATTGTGGTGTCAAAATGCCAAAAAAATACTTTAAGAAAACGTCAAATACATGTGCTAATGAGCTGCGTGAACGCGTTGCCAGTCAGCTATTCCCGATTTCGATGTCCTATCTCGGATAGTAACTATCTTTATATTTATTCTAAAATGTTCACTAAATTGCAGATGATTTTTATGTGGATTTCTTGAGATAACTTGCGGTAACCATATTGTATGGTAAATACGTAGTATTAACTTAATTTACATGCGGAAACCATGCAAGACTTCTATGGACTCGTTGACGTTGTTCCTTGACTTTGAATACGTGGACATAAATTTATTGCAGCCTCAAACTCTTCTCTCTATAAGAGCGACTTTGTTGTACGAAATATATAGAACGTTGTAAGTAACAGATTTATGAACTTACTCTTTTCAGCACTGCTAAACCTCAATACGAAAAGAACTTCTAAACTATACGCAACGTATCCCCGCATTAGCCGCGAGCCAAACAAATAAACAATAAATTTCATTCTACCCAGTGTTTTTTCAAATAAAATAAAATTTTAGGTTCAGTACTTACTTCTTCCTCCCCCCCCCCCCTGCCCCGTAGGGCTTGAGGCCCATATTGATGTAGAATTTTTATCTTAATTTACATTAAGTTTTATTTTATCAAAAATTGAATTATAAAAGTGTTGAAACATTTTTTATAAACTTTAAAGTTAACTAGCATAATTACTGTTTAAAATTATTTTGTGTTTTTATAGGCTTTGCTTACTTGCATGGAGACACAATTTGACCTGGTTATAATCGATAGACCAATTATTCTTCAAACTCTTTACCAGTTGCACAACTGTTTATGCGATCGCCGAATTTTAACATGGGAATTCTTTTTGAATCGCTTTGATACATTATTTATAGAAGCTCAAATTAATCTTGAACGAATAGGTGAAATAAACTATTTTCGAGGTAAGTGTTCTAAAATATTTTCGCTATATAACAAGTTTGCATTTTGATTTTATATATCTAATAAAACAAATGATTTGATTTTCAACTAAATTACGTATTTAAAACATCTGGGATAATGCTTTCTTTATTGAAACCGTAAGCATACTACGCAACTTATTCGTTTATATGCACTTACCAACATTTGGAAGCAAAAATAGATTGAAAGCAAGACGTTGCAAACGTTGTAACCCGAATAGTCGTTTTCATTTTAAAATAAGATACGTGAAACTCTGTCTTAGTGTTAATAAAATATTGTTCCGATGCACTTTGCGTCTCCAATGTGATAATTCGCGAAGAAGAAGAATCTCTCTTTTTCTCCAAATCAGAGGAACTTCTATCCCATATAACTTCTTGCGATTGGTCATCGGTTAATTGTTTTAAAAACGAAGTTAACACCTGGTTAAGTCAGAATATCATTACTGTCATTGGCCAACTTACTTTGCTAGAACGATTTAAACCGAGACAGAAAGTTTACCCTCTATAAGTCGGTGCCGAATAGAGATATTTATACAGCTGATAAGAAGGTTTAAAAAGTTGACACAAAATGTCTGGTGAGGCACTAGTTGACGTAACCACCTGAGGACGGAATATCAATCTCTCGCTGCCGAGGAAGAACAATGGACAAATTAAGCGTGAGAGGATTTATTTAAAATAGAGTTTTGGATGCTCTATAAAATAACATAAACGTCTAGAATGAATTACGGAGTTTTGGTCTTATTACAAAAGCCAAAGAGGATTTACATGGCTTTACCACAGATAAGCTAAATATCCATTTAGATACGGTATCCATATCAAGGGGCGCGACCCTATATACTTTGAAATTGGGTTTTCTTAACCTTAAAAAAAATCTCGAGAGCATTTAAATCATTACTATTGCGCGTATGCGCAATCTGTTGGTATCTACTTGAAATATTAACCTAATCTTTCATGATTAAAAAGATTCATCCAAAAATATTAAATTATTAACTTAATAATGCAAGTTGAAAATTTGCTCGATATATTTCTTTTCGTTCAGAGTTTCATCTACTTGACCGACATTGGTCTGCTACTCGGCGACACACGCGATTATATGTATATAATAATACTGTACGATTATATGCGCGATGCGATCAATGTCTAAAGCAATAGTAGCTTATTGTCTATCGAATAGATCAAGATTTCTTGAAGTGCAATAGCAAGGAGGATATATTTTGTAAAAGATGTGGAATCTCCCAAAAAAACTTTTTTCAAAAGTGAAAACCTTGGAAAGAAAAAGACTAATAAACGTAGTGAAATCTCTAAATATTAAAATGTCAAGTAAATGTTTTTTGCTATACGCATTAAGATATAAAATTAAAGTTAAAATTAATTTTCCCATAAAATGGTATCTTAATGCGTATAGTAAAAAACATTTACTTGACATTTTAATATTTAGAGATTTCACTACGTTTATTAGTCTTTTTCTTGCCAAGGTTTTCACTTTCGAAAAAAGTTTTTTTGGAAGATCGGCAGTATACCCCCCGCTATGGACTATACAAACAATGCCCCTACCACCTGCCCATACAATTTCTATACTTGTAAAATTTTCAAAATCATATACGATAACGCACTTAAAACGTATCGGTCTAACACTTAGAAATATTTCGGTATTTCATAATACTTATAAAATCTGTCGAGACTAACCTTATAATGCAACTAAACCGTATCAGTCGAAAACTTAGAATAATTTTAAATATTTTCTATACTTATAAAATTGTAATCCAGACTCAATAACACAAACGTAAAGCGTATTGGTCTACAAATACATTGATATAGTCACACATTATATTATTTTTTTTGCTTTTAAGAGTTTTCTAAAAATTAAAAAGGTATGATCCAAATTTTGTGCAAATATATGTAAAGAGGTCTGTGCAGAAATCTCTGCACATTATTTTCGTAAGGGCAGTCTTGATGTAAAATCGCTATACACAAATATTGACAAAACGTTCGTCAAAAAAAAGCATTGAAAAAAGGTTTGCGCAAATTGCACAAGAATCCAAAATACCTATATATATATATATATATATATATATATATATATATATATATATATCAAAACCATGTCTGTTCCATATTAAAACGTTGCGCTTACAAACTAATGCTCCCGCACTCGCAATGATTTTGTTTGCATAGAGTTTATAATAAAAATTGCTCGCATTCTTTAGAAAAAGGAATTGTTGAAGGAATCAAATTGTTAATTGTTTCTTATTGTGTAAGTGACCTAGGAACACAGAGTTTTTAGTGATTTAATTATTATAAACTGTACACCATAAAATATTGTATGAAAAAGTGTTGGTCATGTTATTGATTCTCACTTTTATCGTCGCCTCCACCTTGCGCCGTAGTTTGCATTGTTTGTCTAAATTACTTACATTGGTGTGCATATTAAGGCGCTTGTTAATATATAGTTTTATAATACGCACCTCAGAGCACCGCGTTTATGTGCGATAAATGAATGTATGTACTTATTATTTATGATCAAAAATATTTTTGAGATTAGGAAAACCAGAAGATTTCGACCAATCAGCGTGGCTCCAACATCCCCAATCCAAATTTTTGTACTATTTTACAAAATTGGCTACTTGACCATCGCAGCAATCGAACATCAAGAGTCTAACCTAATCACTCATGCGCCAACCTTTGTCTTAGAGCTAAACCAGTTAACACACAATCTCTTAGCCACTCCAAGCTCAGCACATGTACTGCTTACTAAGCTATTTTTCCATTGCAGCTTCTGTTTCTGTCCTGATCACGATTACGGGCCCAAACCGAGTCTTTAAACGTTTTTATAAAGCTTGGTACCGCATCAACCTTAATAAGACTTTCAAGGTCGTCACCATAGCTTCGTTCTAATAAGAACAAATCTAAACAAAATTCCCGGCTGCACAACATTAGCCTTCATTGTACCCGAATCGGCCACTTATTTCAGCTGGCTCTCATTGGCTAAGTTTCTAACTTGATTCGTGCCTTTTTATTCAGTTATCACGCTCGTCAATACGGGTTTTTTCAGTAATTGAATTTTCTCAGGAAAGAATAAGTAGAACATCACGATATTTATACAGAAAGTAGTTCTTATTATTGTTGTAATATAGTAAGTATTATAATCTTCATTATAAGTGCCAAAACG
This sequence comes from Nasonia giraulti, assembly GCA_016647725.1. Classification (NCBI taxonomy): domain Eukaryota; kingdom Metazoa; phylum Arthropoda; class Insecta; order Hymenoptera; family Pteromalidae; genus Nasonia; species Nasonia giraulti. The sequence continues at coordinate 98,367 of QLYP01000160.1, read as the reverse complement.
GTACTCGTCGCGCCATCTATTGGTTTGCGACGATTTCGTGCAGTCAGACGAGCTCATGCGAGAGCAAGTGAACTGCGCATGCCTCGCGTGTACAATCTAAGCGCCGACTACGCTGTATACTCTGTACTCGCTCTCTTGCCTGTAAGACTCCGATGTGATCGGACTTGCCGACTACTGGGCTCTCAAGCCAGACTTATAATATTACAATATATTATCATTATCTAACCTCAGTCTTATTATTTATTCCACCACCCCAACAATTATAATTCATTAACATGATTTTTTTGAGAAGTTCCATAATTTAGTTTTTTAGTTATAATGGTTTAAAAATTTCAGACTTTTTGGTCCAACGAACGATAATCTGAAAAGAAGAAAAAACGATAATCTAAAGTCTGTGCAGTATAGAGATAAATAATTTGATTCTCTTTGAGGTACATATTCAGTGTGGGGGGTAGATGGAGAGGTATGTAGGGGGGCTGTGGGAGGAAGGATTTAGATTTTCAAAAATAATATAAAAGTGAACGGATTTTACGTTATTTTGTGGGGGGGGGGGGGAAGGGGGGGGGGGGTGTGATGGGGCTGTGGCGGACGGTGAGGGGAGTATAGCCAAAATAACTATATAATATAGGAAGATATATATATTTGAAATATGTATAGTTCATAAATACATTTTGTAGTTGTTGAATTTTTAATTTCAGATACTTGGACACTTTATAAGGACAATGAGAAGTCGAAAGAAAAAGACGACAAATACAAAGACAAGACAACAGCAGAAAGTTCAACCTCTCGCAAGTCGGACAAAATTAATTCAAGCACGCCAAGGGTTCGTCTTCCGCAAAACTCAAGCAAGAGTTCTATGAATTTCAGTGGGACTAACAGTCGTACAGCAACAACACCTGTCTCTTCACCTATTGCCGCCGGGGACAAGCCAAAAGTGGACATCATAAAGCAGGACACTAGCTGGGATGTCGTGCATCATTGTACCCTGCCGTCAAGCATGCTGGACTTGTTTAGCAAGAAATTTGAACTGTTGGAGAGATCGGCCGACGATCTTAGATCTTTTATATTAAGAAGATGCGATGCCATGAGCGGTGCTACAGTCAACGCATCAGCAAGCAGTGAATCACAGGAGAAACTCTGGGCTCGCATAGCATTGCTGGAAGGAAAAATCGACGACCAGTCAAGGAGCAACTCAGCAACCTCGTGAAGAAGATCGAAGGTATGGTGGAAGATGTAGCGTCAAACGACGCAGATGATTCGCGAGTCATTATTTGTCTTAGAGATATCGATGAATCTACTTCCAGTATGGACGCTTATCCCTCGACAACTGACATGCCATCTAATAATTCTAAACATAATCGCGCTGCTTCAAAGTCTCATGCACAGGGACGATGCCATCGTAAAATAAAACTGCAGCCTTTGAATTTTCATGTAGATGGCGGCAAGTCAAGGTCGGTTGCGGGAGGAGGCGAGTCTGGATGTCGCGGGCTGGACTCTAAGCGTGGGCGCGCTGACGTCTCGCGGGCGACTAAGCGTGTTAGGTCATCGGTGAATCCTATTATTTTAATTAATAAAACGGAAACCTATAGGTGGCAGATAGTCTCGAAGCTGGGTACCTTCCCGAGTGCACAGAGAGGTCCAGTCGAGGATCCAGTCCAGTATTATTATAAAAATCATGATAGAGTAGGTTAATTTTCGGTTATTCGCTCTATAGAATTCCGTTTATGTTATATTATGAGATATAAATGTAAGTGTCAAAATGGCTAAGTGGTCAAGTCATTCCGGAGAACCGGAGGAAGGGAGAACGCCAAAATGGATTTCTCTTTAATATAATAAGGGATATAACTTAAAATCTTAAATTGGTAAACTTTCTATTATAATACCCTTGCGACCACTAAACACTTTTATATGTATAGATATGTATAACATACATATACAACTACCGCATAGAAACGCAAAGTCAAAAATGATAAAACTTACGCCTTAAAATTATAAAAAAATACAAATGTAAATAATTAACTCAATGATATATGATTACTGCATCACAGAATCGACTTCTCAAACAAATATTGAATTAGGTACTTTTACTAAATTATAATTTATGCATTGTATACATTGAAACACTGGGGTCTGCTAGCGTAGCCCAGCGTTCTTAAGTCTATGTTCACGCGCCGTCACACTCCAATACATACACGGTGGCGGGCCGCCTCGGCCCAGGGCGCCAGGCATCGAGATGCCAAGGATCCCGCGATCCCCTTTCCGTGTGAGCGCCACCGTGTGTTGGGACCTGACGGCGTGGGAGGTGAGCTCGGCTAGCTCTAAGGAATGGGTGGAGTATCGAATAGGGTCGTGGGTCATAAAACTCATTAAGGCTTTCTGCTGAGATGATATGTCGTATTTATTCTTCATGTTCTCTCTTAACAACCACGGTAACCCGCCGAAAACCTGTGACCTCTACAGTCCAGAGGCGATACGCTGAACTAACTAAACTACTATGTGGCACGTCGCGCCGCCGAATCGAGGTCATCGTGAGTAGGAGCGAATTTCTACACGCGGCCCCGCAACGATTTTAATAATTCTAACCTCCTTCCGGGGAGATCACCCGCGCCCACCGAACAATCGACGCCACCGCCACGCTCGTCAGCGCGCCGTCCGCCGACTTGTCGGTGCGGGCGAATACCCGTCTCGCCACTCTGATCGCCTACCGGCCCCGACGACCAGCGCGTCCGTCGCGGCGTATTCTCGCGAGTTATGCGATTTCCCGCGTCGTGAAAAACCCGTAATACTATCATAAATCCCCGAAAACCACTTCACGATGTGATGACCTCGACACGACTGCGCGACGACATACAACACTTGCCCGTCCTCTCTAGCGGGGAGGTACAATACGAGAGGAGAGCGATAGCGAGGAAATATGCACACCACATGGCAAACGATAGCGAGGAATTGTGCGAGAGCGAGAGCGTGAAAAACACAAACGGTAGCTTGAGCGGAGGGTAACGGTAGCGTGAAAGGAACGATAGCGAGGAAAAACTAGAGCTTACAAAAATTCGCAAGAGGCGACGAGACCTCACGGCACTCGGCTCGCCGCCCCTGCCATAAGCGTCAAAGTGCATTGCGTCACCCTCACCATGTCGCGACGCGTTCATCCGAGGGACAGCCGCACTAATTTATTCGCACGCGAACTACTCCCCTTTCTGCGCGCCTACTCGTGGCTCGACCTGCCACGTTGCGAGGTTGTCGTCGCCTCTCTATTGCGCGGCGCAAATTTTCCACTTGTAACGTGCAGTCGAACTGCCACGTCGCTGGTCCGTACCGCCTCCATCTCGACTCGAGCTTCTGTCGGCTGGGTCTCCGCGTCGGTTGTGATCGTCGTTGTCGACTGCGTCCCTTTCTCGTCGGTATCTGGTGGGTCGGTCTGGGTCGTCGTGTCTGTCGTCGTCTGTTCCGTCCAGGTCTCGACGTCTACAGACGGCCGGAGTGGCTGCACCGAGAAGTGCTGTCGCGAGCGAGAGGTCACTACTACTGGTATGTCCACTTTACCCATGCAGGGTAGAGCGGACCCTGCTGCCTTGCAAGGTCGGCTGCGCACTACTTCGACGATCCTGTTTAGCGTCTCTTGAACCGCGTCTCGGATAGAGGGGTTGGCGCGGAGGAAGGCCTCGATCTTGTCAACGTGTCCGTCGAGGGGCTCGTAGGCCAATAGTGCCTCGTACTCCGGGTACTCCGCGTCATCTGTCCATTGTCTGTCGCGTGGTCTCGTGTGGGGTCGACGAAGGGGAGGCTCGTCGTCCGTGCGTGCTCTCGTGCGTGGTCGACGAACGGGAGGCTCGTCGTCCGAAGACTCCATATCCCAATCCATCGATTGGGATTCCCCCTCCTCCTTAGGGGGCCGAGGTGGCGACGAAGGATGCACCTCAGGTGTAGGTGGCGTTTGGGGTGCCTTGATGGTCGGTGGCGACTGAGATGCCTCGGTGGTGGATGGTGCCTCAGTGGAGGGTGGCGCTCCACCCTCGTCGTCGCTGCTGATCAGCACGTAGTCCCCTTCGACGTTGACGTCCACCTCAAAATCTGAGGTGTCCCCCAGAAGGGTGTTCTCGTCTGCCGAGGACGGTCGAGACATGGCTGTCTCGAGGTTCGTCGCAGTCACGTGATCAATTGAGCGTGCGTATGCGTCGGTAGCGTTCAAGGGTGTGTGTTTCGTGCGGTAGCTAATGGTGGTACGTGTATGTGTGTGAGTGGGAGTGAGTGTAGCTGGTGTATGTGAAAAAAACTTCAATGAATGAGCGGTAGCGTGCTCGAAGCGGAGATTCTGGCGATAGCGTGGATGATGTGCAAGCCTGGAAAGAATGGTGCAGCGTTAGCGGGGAATGCGGGACAAGATTGAGGGTAATGCGTCTGTTCAGGGTGTGTTGTCTGTCTGTCTTGAAGGATTGTAGCGTTTGAGGTCGGTAATATGGATGCGCGGTAATACTTTACCGTCTCCCCCGACTAATTCTTAAATTAGTGGTGATATCACTTTCGTAACCGTGAATGGACCTTTGAACTTATTTACAAGCTTTGCTGCTACATTTTTAGCTGCGTTAGATAAAACCCGATTTTTCACCCATACCTTCTCACCCGCTACAAATGTTATTGCGCGGGATCCTGTGCTGTCTCCATGTTGTACACGACCCAGTCGTGTATTACTGTCAATCGTCGCATGCGTGCAACCCAGGTTGCCTCGTCTGTTTTGTCTATGTCCGGTATTGATTCTAATTCTTTGCGCAAGCTAAGTACAGGTAATGGTTCACGGCCAAAGTTGAGGAAGGCTGGTGTACCCCTGTGGAGGCGTGTTTGGCAGCGTTGAACGCGAAACGAAAATCGAGCAAGTGCTTATCCCAATCTCTATGGTGCTGACCAATAAATGCACATATCATAGTTTTTAATACTCTATTAAACCTTTCGACTGGGTTTGCTTGCGGCCTATAGGGAGGTGTGTTCGAGTGGTGGATTTTAAGTTCGGTAGCTAGCGACGACATTATGTTATTCACGAATTCCGTGCCGTTGTCTGTTAGTAAAACGCGAGGAGTTCCCCATCGGTTAATGACTAGGTCTAAAAGTGCATCTTTAATGTTCTTTCCGGTAGCTTTTCTCAACGCCCTTATTTCGACCCATTTTATAAAAAGATCTTGAATTACGAGTACGTATGCCATGCCAGACTTACTCGTTGGAAAAGGTCCCGTTATGTCCGCCGCGACTACTACCCAGGGGTGCTCGATTACTCTTTGACCTAGGTGCCCCGGAGCTAACCTCTGTTCGACTTTCGTGCGTCGGCATACGTTGCAACCTCTGATGTAATACGTTACATCCTTAAACATTCCGGGCCAAAAGTAATCCTGCGATAAACGCGCGTATGACTTTTCGATTCCCAAGTGTCCCGCTTGGGTAGTTTCGTGGGCTTCAAAGAGTGCTTTTTCCCGTTCTATCGTTTTTAGGACTAATTTCCATTCCGAGCCGTCGTTAGTTATCGCGTCTAGTACCGGATTTTCGATTTGCTAAGTCCAATTCGTCGTCAGAATCGAAAAATGATAGGTCCATGTTATCGTTAAAGTCATCGTCTAGTTGTTCATCTTCGGTAATGTCGAGATTGGCCGAGCCTGGTCTGTTAGGTCGTTGTACTCTCGTGTAATTGCTGTCTCTGTACGCGACGTTCAGTAACAACGAATCATTTGCACTAGGTGGAGGTCTATAGTCCCTTGCAATCCGTAATCCTTTCTCTTTCTGAACCGCGGCACGTTCGAGGTCGTCTAAGTCGAAAATGTCGTTAATGTCGATTTTTAATTGAATTCGCGGTGCCATGTTTCGCCATGCTATGTCTAATTCTCGGTCGGGAGTCAGTCTCGGTTCCAGTCTGCGGAATATCGTACGTAAACATGTTAAGTAGTCGGCAACTGGTTCGTTTGGTCCTTGAGTCCGTTTCTGTACTTCAGTTTGTAACGCGTGTTGGAAGTTTGCATTTAAAAAGCGTTTACGCCAGTCCGACGCGAATTCCCCGAACGATCTCCATTTATGTGAATTATTTCTAAACCAATTTAAAGCTATTCCTTCTAAGATAAATGGTAGCATCGCGATCAGTTCCGTGTCCGGTATTTCCATGAAACGTCTGCCTTCCGTAATACGACGTAGAAACTCCTCCGCGTCTTCATCCCTATGACCCGAAAAACGCATTCTGCATTTTCGAAGAAATTCAAAGACGTAATTATGGGTTCATTGCCGACTCCTATCTACTTGTCTACCATTTGGAAAATTATTAGATCGATCCCGGGGGCGTTCTTTCGCAAAAGTTGGATTATCGCGAAACGTTTCTTGTACGAAGTGTACAGTGCGTCTACCGGGTGTCCCATAAGTCATGTCGAAATCCGTTCGATCCTGACGATCTTTACGTTGTTGTTAATCGGAAATTTACCTGCGGGGTTAAGAAGTGGTGTGCTACTGCTGAACCCTGTACGTTTGACTGTCCTCCCAGAATTATTTGCGCCCGGCGGTAATGTTTGAGTGGACGTTACTGTCCTAGTATTGATGTTTTGGGAGGAAGGCGCGAAGCTTTGGGTATTCGTGAAATTCCACGATGGAATTCTCGAGGGTTTCTTGAGGTCGGGTGTGCTCACTCTTGCGTCGCGGAGTGGGAATTCGCCTGGGGGACTCAGTCTCGCGTCCTGAGTCGACAACGTGTTTGTTTCGGGAATCACTCCAAGCGGACCTAGACTTAGTCTATTTCCCTCCCCTTTACTACCGCCAGCTGCCCCTGACATCGAATCAATGCCTCTTTCCACATATAATGCATCTGTGAGGCGTATCTGCAAGTCTTTGAGATCGCCCCTGCATTTAAGTCTCTACTCGAAAGTTCCGTGCGTAAGTCGTCTATTGTCAGTCTCAATACCCAATGGTTAATTTCTTCCTCCTTTTGACCTGTGTCGGTCATTGTTTAGAAACTAAAAAAATTATTTCTGTTGTTATTGCACGAGATACGGTAGCGTACTTTTACTTTTTGGTAACAAAAAGGAATTTAATACCGTGCCTTTTTACGATAACTATTTTGAATCGATAGCTGTGTGAGAAAAAATTTTGGTTTAATTTTCCAATAGCCACGTGTAGTGCGACAGTTCAAATTCACTCGGTCCTAATTTACGATAGCTTTGTTATCAAATTTACGGTAGCTTGATTGTCGAAGACAAAATAATACTCGGTATTAAATTACGTTAAATTATTTTTCCGTTAGCTGTTCAGTAAGATAACAAAATAACAATCGGTAGCGTCTTACTATAGCTTGAATTTCGGTAACTGTCTCACGCCTAAATAAAACAATAATCGATAGTGAATCACGGTGTTTAATTTTTCGGTAGCTGTGAATTAAGGAGGCAATTATAGTCGGTAATATTTGACAGTACAGCTTGGTCGTGTAATTTCTCGGTAGCTTGCGGTAGTTGTATATTACGAGAACGAGCTAAAGTGTGTCTAACTATATTTTCCCTTTTTAGCTATATTTTTACTTATTAGTGTTGAATAAAGGTTTTCACTAAGGTCGCAATTGTTCTTAAGGAGAGAAAGAAAAGATTATTCAGCGCTCGATAGTTCGCAGACAACACTATTGCTACCGAATGATCGAAAAAGGAAAAATCTTCAAGCCCCCAGAAGAAAATTATTAACACCAAAATTTTTAAATACTTGATGCACACGCATAAGTGTGAAAGGTACTTACGAGAAGTCTCCTGGATATCACCAGCCTCCTCAATTTCAGCTTACCTTAATGTCGAGTCGTCGATATTACACGCAGTTTATACATTTTTTATACAAAAATAGGTCGGGAAGATGGTTGATTCACTTAAACTCTAACGGTGCTCTTTCGCCCGAACGCTCACGATGATTCTATAAGTATAGAATCACGTGCTGTGCCTGCGGAATGATTAGATCGAAAGTGATTCGAAGTTGACCGGTCGGGATCTGAGATCGAAGTGAGCGCTTCGCTGCTGGCGTCAGCGCACGAGAGCGCCTCTATCGCCGTGCCACGCGCTTGTGCGTCCTTGTCGCCGACCTTGTAGGTTGGCTTGCCTCTGTTGATGTACCGGGCGAGTCTTGTTTTGTTGTCGTTCCTGTTTGTTTATTCGACACTACTTGGTTAATATACCGCACGTCTAAGCACAAGCGATTGCTATTATTATTCGCAAGAGCTGATTGTATGTTCAACGGCTTGACCATATTTGCAATTTTTGTGAAGGCACGTGAGCTTTAGAAGTTGCGAGCGCGAGCTCTGTAACTGTTGCTAACTGGATCGCAAGTGAGAGCTATTGTTTTATTTGTCAGGAGTATCGTGTCGCTAGTGTCAACAATGCTCGATAGCAGCGCGACGATTTGCCCTTGTTATTGTACGTGTCGATTCGTCCGCTCGGTCCGTCTGTTTACATGTGTGTCGAGTCGGTATAGTTTGCTTGTAAATTATTATGAATTATATATATATATATATATATATATATATATATATATATATACATATATATTTAAACGCATAACTTAAATCTACTTCTTACTTATCTAACTATTACTATCTAATTTAAATTCGCATTTTATTTTACGTCATTTTTAAATTAAATGATTATTTTTTATTCGGTAATTTTTAACATCACACTCAGAATTCACAATTCTACTAATTACTCCAATTCGTACATTCGAAATCATGCCATGTACGACCATATCAGCCAGTTGAAACACTGCCACGTTACAACATTGATTAAATTGTAAATAGATTATACATAGCAGATTATAACAATCATAAATAACAATAAATTAAAAAATGAATAATAACAATAATAAAAATTAAAATAAGAACAATATTTTAATCATAATTTTAATCGTAAACAAATTTTTTTGCAATTTTTGATTATGATAAAATATCAATGACATTATACTTTGCAATAAAATGCAACAAAATCATTTATATACAAGATAAATAATAATTTCAATAAATTAAAAATAATATACTTTACTAGTCAAGAGGCTGATAGAAAAATTCATCTGCTACAAACATCATAAACATTGAAAAACCTGCAACAATAAAATAAATTTCACAAAATAAATGCTTAATAGAAAAAGTTTTAAACAATAATTTTTGTATTTAATTTATAATAAATCACTTTCTAATAATTCTATTAAAGTACTTTATTGGAGGCAGGATACGCATACATGGAACACTTTTGCAATTTAACAAATTATCTACATACACGCACATATATCACTAATAATTAGAGAAGAATAATAACTATTAAACAATATTATTATGCACTAACAATACATGCAATACAATTTAAATGCATCAATATTAAAATTGGACAAACGATCCGAATCATAAACTACATAAATATAACTACAATAACACAATAAGTAATCAAAGGTAACTTCACTTCTTACATAATTTGCTAGCATGACTCCATAGCTTTTACGGAAAATCTGAAAATTATTAATTTGCTAAAATACATTAGCTTATACTTTAAACGCACAGAATGATACAGACCTTATACCTATAACAGAATTAAAAGGTATTTGGATAAGAACACATCTATTCAAGAGATAACACACAGTGGCGCTGACGTCGTTCAACAAGTCAAACTATAGGCCGCAACGTACAGCTCCTGCAGTGTCGTACAGTACAACTTGTACTGCCATTCCGGCTCCGGCATAGCTGTGGCTGCTAGACAGATAGAAGTGTCGCCACTGTCGTGACGAAAGATTAGGCCCGCTACACGTAAAAAGGAATAGAAACAAATAAATATTGACCCACCATGTTGAATAAGTATTACCCTGTAGTGCGTCATTTATCAGGAATAGTTTCCCTGGTAGAAATTGATATCAGTTTAAAGCTACAACATACTACGTATGACTAGAGATGGGCGAAAAATAGGTCTATTTTTCAACCAGCGATGAAACGCTTTTTCCGACATTTTTTACGCATTTATTGGAGTAAGAGTAGAGTCATACCGTATTACAAGGAATTTTCAAGCTTGTAAAAATAGATTTCATTGTCTAAGGCAAAGCACAGGTGATAGCTAGTTGATGGCTACGAAAGTACTATGCAAAATAAATCGGTCAAAAAAGTAAAAAAATAAGAAAATCACGAATATCTTCGTATGTCTTGCTTGTATAAATCTAATTGACTGTTAATTGTGTAAACTGTTTGGAAATCGATTAAAATCCGTAAGCCTATTTGAAATTAGTCTATACCACAAGAACTACTATCAATAAGAAAGATTTAAGGTTATGTTCATTCCAACAAATTCTCAAGAAATGGGAGAAAAAGCGTTTCATCACAAGTTATGATTAGGCTATTTCTCATAGCCATTTCATAGTTTTCAGCCCATTTTAAATATTCGAATTTCTACCAGGGTAAGTCTGTCGTTTTAGCTGGAATAATGCTATTAAAAAAGTCTCGTTGATTATTACTTTAGAATCGTATGATTAACTTATAAATCTTTTATACAAAAATGAATTGTCATTAAAATTTAACATTATTTTTTGCTGCAGGAGATCAATACAAGTATTTGAATGAAACTGAGTAGTTTTATTTAGATTATGCAATTGACGAATCGGAAAAATTGATCTGTTTCATAAGAATACGAATTTTCTCTATAAAACTTGGCCAGTTTAATGAATTTCTTAGTAATATTTGAATATCTGCATACTTTGTATGTTTGTATGTGTGTCTATGTGTGTATGTATGTGTGTTCATCAGCGAACCTTTAAATATCGGCGAGTGCCTTATGTGAAAAGCAAAGCGCTTCACTTTTAGCGGTGTTCTTAATTGATATCGGTTATTTTTTTAACCGTAATTTAACTTTAAACAAAATTATTGACATTTATAATGATACCCAAAACATCAAACGCTCCTAACTTTTTAACTTTGGTTAAGTTACTTTTAGAGATTTTATCTTTTTGAACGAACTTATTGAAGTTCCTTAAATTTGTTCTAAAAATAAAATACATGTTGATGGGGTTTAGGTTGTGCACACTGGGATTTTTATTACTGGAATATCGATATCCCTTGTGTATGGTATCCAGGTGCATGAGGTCGTCGCTAACAGGGTCTTGTTGATACGCTTAATAGCTTTAGGTGTCTAGAATCAGTCTTTACACTTAGACAAAAAAGCTATGGAACGCACTACCTCGATCACGTCATTGTCGACCGCATGTACCTAGACAGTGAAAATAACTGATTTGAACATTTTTGCACCAAGAAGTACGGTGCGCACTACCTGACTCTGTTATCGGTCACCCTAGATCGCATGGCCGATGTTGTCACGTGGACACAAAAATCTACAGCGCGCAAAATATTTCGACGGTCTCGTCATCGAAGACCCTTGACATCTAGACACGGGGCATGATCGGTTACCGCGAAAAAATATCTGCTTGTATGCACGAAAAGTCTTGAAATTCACTTCCTAGGCCCCGTCATCAGTAAACCCGAATATTCAAAAAGCTTGTGCAGCGTCAGTGCATCAGCTGTTCAAAAACATAACCTTAAATATAAGCAGACAATGTAAAGACATTTACTCTGTGCAACTTACAATTTGCTACTATTACTACTGCAATGTCATCTGCTAAACCTACAACCGTTGCCCCTTTGGGTAGCTCTAGCCTAAGTACTTCATCGTACATGATGTTCTACAATAATGGGCCAAGCACTGATTCTTGTATGACTCCTCCGGTTACTTGATAGGTTTTTGTGCGACTCTCTGTCATACAAAAGAGTTTTGTCTTTCAGGTAGTCAGACATAATGCTTTCTATGTATGCAGGTATCTCTTTTTACGTAGTGCCTCGCGTACATTGCCCTAGCTGACTAAGTTTAATGCATTTTCAACATCCAGTTAACAATAGCACCGTACTTCTTAGCTCCTTATTTTCATCTCTTCCCTTCTATTGCAGTTCTAGCGGTGTCGATTAGTAAGCTTATGGCGTCAAGATTGGGGCGTTTTTTTCCCTAAGCCGTATTTATATTCTGCTAGTTCACCTGGTTTTTCAATGACTTGGTCCATTTGAATGCCGATTATGCGCTGTAAAATCTTGCCCAAGATGTCCAGCATGCAGAATGGTCAGTATAAGGCAGCTTTTCCAGGTGGCTTATCTCCTTTTAGTAGTGGTACCAGGCATTGCTTCTTCCAGTTCTTAGAAAACGTCCCTTCTTTAAAACATGAATTGTAGTGGGTCCACAAAGACATCGGAGCGTGCCTGTATAGCTTGTTTCAATGCAATATTGGGTATGCTAACCAGGCCTGGATCCTTGTTGCCCCTAATTCTTTTGCATGCAGCCAGTAATTTCTCTATGGTGATTGTTAATATGCTTTTCTCATTTGCCTCCACTTTAGGGATAGCTGTTACTTCTAGTTGAAGGGGAAACAGCGTGGTCATAATACGCAATTTCAGGCTCTTAGGAGGAGGAACATAACCTTCCTATATCTTTATTACTACTTGGTATGATTGCCTCCAGGAATACAGCTTAACCTCGACCTGTAACTCTTTGAGGGGACACAACACATTTAAATCCCAAAATAAAGAATCATGAGTAAAAATGAAAAAATTAAAGTGAATCATTTAAAATTTTTTTTATTGATAATTAGTATAGATACCTTTACCTTTACCGTGCTTAAACTTCAATTATCCCTGCTGGTCTATTGTGACACTTGGTGGAATTTTTTTTTGAATTTGTTTACTGTAATTAAGATTAAAAGTGTACAAATGGTTCTTTTGGGCTTAAATTCCAGGAGGATACTTCATACACCTGTCGATTTGGTATAAATGCATAAATTTCAATTTTAATGTTTAGAAAATGTTTTGTACCCAAAAAGGTGGCATAATAAGCGAAAAAAAAGAAAAAATTCAGTATTTTCATGGCATTTAAATAAAAATTTCGACATTCGTACCAAAACTGCAAGTGTACAAAGTATTCTCTTTGAATTTAAGCCCAAAAAAAAACATTTGTACATTTGGAATCCCACGGACAGTAAAAAAATTCACAAAACATTGCACTGAGTGTCACAATAAGCCAGTAGGTATAATTATGGCTTTAGCATAGTTGAGTTAAAGATTTTTAAACTAAAAATCACTAAGGAAAATTTTAAATGCTTAACTTAATTAATTTTGTCATGTTTACTCATAATTGTTTTTTTCAGGATTCAGAAGTGTTGTGTCACCTTAAGGTACTGTCGTTTATTTTTTAGGATTTTTATTTTGAGTATCCGTTTAGCATCCTTCATTCCTTTGTTTCTTCAGTCTTGTAGTATTTCTTTTAAGCCCGCTGTTCCCGTCTTCTGGTTCGATGACACTCTTTGCGGGCCACGTCAATTTCCTTATCCCACCAGTATACTGGCGGTCGTCTATTGTTGGGAGCCCTCCTTGGCATCGTTGCGTCGCTGGCTCGGGTAATATTTCCCATTAACTGCTCGACTTTATCATTCGTAGATTTAAACAGCTGTATTTCTTCTAGAGCCAGTAGGAATGTCTCCTTATAATCCTTCGTTTTCCAACCGACTCTTTTTGTCTTTGCCCTCCCGTTGGATTTCTGCTTTGATATTCTCATCTCAATTATTATCGCTTGGTGATCACTATTTGTATAATGATCACTCACTGTCCACAATCTAACTAAGCTAATCAGGTAGCTGCTGACAAACGTGAGATCTATGATGGACCCTGCGTCTCCTCTTTGAAATGTGTAAGAACATCCCTGGTTAACTAATACCAAGTCAAGGAGAGCGAATGCTTCCAATAGCGCTCGTCCTCATTCGTACGTCCTTTGGCTGCCACACTTTACTGCCCAGGCGATGAAATCACCTGCTATCAGTACCGGTTTTCTTCCTACAGCATCCTGTACTATCCAGTCCAACAGTTATCTGAATTATTCTATCGACGTGTTAGGAGAAGCATAGTAGCTGTAAATGTGTGCGCGCTCCTCTATATCTATAGCTATACACACGCAGTCATGTGTTCACGCGAACGCCTCCCGCCACTCGACTCTCCGGCCTGGCAGTCACAGATCGTTTAGCCTCTCCGTACTGAAAGTGACCCTCAAAATGCGCGGAGTAAAACTCCTAGAGGGGGTCGTGGCAGTCTAGGAATGATTATAAAATCACTCCTAACCGTATTGGCCTGAAGCCACGAATCGCCTTGTCGATTCGCGTATATGAGAGCCCAATAACGAAGAAACGTTCGCTAAAACTACTAATTGTGATATTTTAATGGAAAGATTAAATTTTAAAAGAACTGAGATGAATCAAAGTCAAGTATATTATATTGAATCGCAAAGGAACAACTCTCAAGATAATTACTACGTAACTTGCCATGCCCGTTTCATTTTGTTTATTGGTAAACAACTAAAATTTTCTTTTTATGTATTAGAACGTCATACAAACACCATAAGTTCAATAAAACGAGCATGGCAAGTTACGTAGTAATTATCTTGAGAGTTGTTCCTTGTTTCATTACGATTAAATATAATAAACTTGACTTTGTTTGATTCATCTCAGTTCTTTTCTATCAGTAATTTCGTTGCGGAATATATCAAACTCGCCTAGCCTTTTACTTTTTAAAAAGTTAATTTTTTCTAGAGATATCAATTCTTTTTAGTAAATTTTTTGAATATTTCATATTTGTCCTAAAAATAAAATATAAACATCTTTAGCACCTTTCGACCATGGCTTTTTTGTAACACTTTTATCACTAACATAAAATCACTGATTGTTCTGATAAACACCCCCTCGAATGATTTCTGCACCTCGAGACCGAAAACCACAGTGCGAACGACCTAGACCTCGTCATCGGCCACACTATACACCTAGAAATCGCCCTAGAATTATTTCTACACCTAGACACCAAAAACCACGGTGCGAACTACCCAGACCTCGTCATCGGCCCTCTGTACACCTGGACACCGCCCTGGAATGATTTTTACACCTAGACACAAAAAAACCCGGAGCGCACCACCTAGACCTCGTCATCGGCCACCCTTTACACCTAGACGCCGTCTCTGTATGATTTGTACACCTAGACACAAAA